>JALPQI010014847.1:0-25061 GCA_025490895.1 Thaumatotibia leucotreta
CTCCTGAGAAAAAAACAAGATGGATTATCTTCCTATACCTATCTTTTTAAAAAATCGGTTGAAAACATCTTTTTTTTTTCATATAAGTCCAAAATCTACGCGTGCGAAGCCGCGGGCAAAAGCTAGTAAATTAATATTTAGTTAGTTTTAAGTTTGTATTTATGTTAAGGTGTGCATTTCTGGTATTTCGCTTTATAATTGTATTTTTTTATTAAATAAATAAGGATCTAGTTAGTAGTAGTTAAACATAATTGGCATTAAATGTACAAGTATCCAAATAAATTATTGGATATTTTTTTTTAATTCGTATAGATATTAGAATTATACCTAAAGTGAGACTCAAAACATAACTATTTAAATAGCGAAACTCACGTGATTTAAGTCGATAATAATATAATAAAATGATAATTGCTCGATATTTTTCGATACATTTAAAGAATCCCATTACTCTAAAATATTAAATATTAGTATAGATTGTTACTGGGACATATTTTTCAATAGTGTTTCTTAATAACCAGACTTGTCATGATTGTTTATCGTCTTTGACGTACAAAGAAAAGAACTACGAGGATAGAAAAGCTTATTAAGAGGAAGCGGCTTCACGGCAGAATTGGGTAAGGGAGAGATAAAGGATGTTTGATGAAGTGTTTAATCGAGTTCGTAAAACTTTCGTGTTTCCATTGATAGATAAAACTACTATAACAATGGACAGAAAAACTTTTCCTGTAATAAAAATACCATTTATTCACTTTTTTGTGATAAGTTTGAGTTATTTTTTGTATAGTTTGTTTATTTGGGCTGTCAGGTGTATTTCAATTTTGTTTTTTTTTTTGTATTAGTCCTAATTTTAAATAACTTTTTAGATATATACATGTTTTAGATAGTATATATATCTATATCTACCCATTAAAGGCATTCTATATTTGTACATACATACATCACTTTCTTAATACTTAAGTATTTAAGTTTATTTAATTTGTGTTTTTAGGTTTAGACTTTAGATGGATGACTATCTTGACATATATCTTAAAAAAAAAAACAAATAAAAATTAAAGGGTACAGCAATGTAATCGCACTTATCAATTTACAAATGATATCATATCATTTTTACTTTATTTTGCTTAAAAAAACACGTTTTTTTACAGATTTTTACAATAGGAACACACTATTGATTTCTAATGTTAAAAAAAAATCCATATCAAATCAATATCAAAGCAAATCGAAATTTTAGTTTTCGTATAAGCTTCGTTTCAAGATGTAAATGAATTAAAGGAAATCGGGTTGAAAGCTCACTACAGATTCATCTCGGCTCGCCTGATCCGTCTAATCCTTAGGGATTTTTCTGGTACTTTCTTTTCCGCAGTAATTAAAAATCTGTATTTAGTATTCTACGCAATGACTTGATGAGAAATGTACCTGTAGTCGTACCACGAGTTGGCAAGTCGCGTTTGCTTTTAATCATACGTAAAGCAGTATATCACGCTCGCACTCATGGATTGGAACAGGCGTGACTCATGGTGTCATGGTAAATCTAATCATCATCAGCCTATTTCATTCCACTACAGCAGTGTTATTCACTAAGGAAACCGCCTTGCTGTCAGCGCTGTGTCAGCGCTGCGGCAGCGTTGAGCCTAAAAATGGTATTCACTAATGTACTTTAAACGACACTAGTGCTCGGCGACGAATGCGGCGTGAGCTGGAACTACACTGCGTCGAGAGTTTGACGTTTAATGTACGAACTTCGTATTCTCTAACGAAAAATAGCGGCGAACTCGCCCACAACCTCGCTCACAGCCTCGTTTCCTAATGTCAAATCAAACAGCCAGGATTTTAGATAAGGCTGTCTCGACGTCGAGCTCGTTGACGAACGCAGCGTCGAATGTGTGAATAAGAGAATAGCATGGCCCTACTGGCCATAGGCCTCTTCTATTACATATGCGTATGGGAGGACGCATTTGGAGGCAATGCCCATAATCGCCACGCTGGGAAAGCGGGTTGGCGATCGCAGTAGTGTGTCCACTATGATGCCCATCATCAATCTTCAATAAATGTGTGGTCAGTGACACTTCAATCCCTTAGTCGACTCTTACGACAACCATGGGAAGAGTTGGGAAGGTGACGAATGTATTCTTACTGCTGTCACTACAAGGCATCTAAATCTAATACGGCTAATAAATTGTATTGAATATAAAAATTTGATATTGGCTGAATGCTATAGGTGCTACGAACATGGAAGCCCCACGCCATACTAAATTGCCTTTCAAAAACGGTCCTGTATTTTAGTTGACAAGTATCACCACGTCTTCAATTCAGCACGGCAATGAATTTCAAAATCAACCTATAAAAACTTAAGCCGCCATTTATAATTAGTTGTGATTGGTCCATCAAAGTTTTGATGGGCTTATATTCTATAAACAGTTGTCAAGGATGTTGCGCCGAAATATGCACGGTGTTAAGAAAAGCGGTATGTACTGCCCATCTTGGCACAATTGAACAATTGCTTTTGGGGGCATTTTTGAGCTGGCGTTAGACGTCCATGTTATAATATATGGTCGCAGTATAGGTGTCTTGTCTATGCAATGACAGCGACTTGAATTGTTTAGTATTGTAGTTCCACGCGTGTTACTTACCGGTGTTTTCGCTAATAATATACATTTGTTTGTGACGACGTGTTCATTCTTATTCGTATTGTAGCTCCAAGTAATTAAACGCGGTATAAGATGCGTTAATGCAATCATTGATTAAAAATTATTTCAAGTTACACTTAATAATATTATGTTATTACTTTTTGAAGATTTTGGGAGCAACAATGTAGCTGAAAACAATACATTTTATAACCCCTAATGTACAAAAACTTGTAACCTAATGTACTTATACTAGTTAACATTTTTAACTCCCAACCAACTCCATTCCTACCGCTTTTCCAACAAAATAAAAATTTTAAAGTTCAACACACGACCTGTAGTTTATTTATCAAAACTAACTCGCGGCAATGCGGTATCCCCTGGGGCAGAGGCTAGCGCGTACCGAATTAACTAACCAGTAATCAACCTTATGGCGAAGGACATAAGGACATTTTGTGAATGCTGCTAGAGTACCGCGTTTGATCAACCAATTTAAACCTTATTACAATGATATAAGATCTAGCGACAGTCAGTTAAATATGCCGTTCACTGAAAGTTATTTTAGGTTCAAATGCAAGGTTTGCGGACCAGTATACCAGGACTTCAGGGTTTATAAGAATAATATGAAATCCAGTAGCTTATGTATAATGTGTGTTACCAATACGCGGGCTTTTACAGAATTGATTAATAATCAGGGATCGGAAACTCGGGAGCTAGTATACCTACAACTAGTCCGAAAAAAGCTGAGTAAGTATTAAGTCGCCTTGAATGAATTAAATTATTTAGGCCCTTTTAGAGAGGTTTTGTTAAAAAATATTAATTTTATATCTTTTTTCACCGGACAGGTGTGATGAAAAAGATTGTATGTACCACTGGCGGTACAAAAATTATAAACTCGTGTAAAGTAAAGCTCGCGCCTTGAGCTTGGACTTTACTCTACTCTTGTTCACAATTTCGTATTTAACTCCCTTAATACACAATGTACTATTATTACATCCCGATTTTTCCAACACTTACACTGTATATTTACATTTAGGATGTCATTGATAAATTAATATACGCGATATACTCCGTTTCCACACGTTTATTTCATGCTGGTTTGGTTACAAAGCTACATCTTGTTGTTCGACTTCAACAAAAGCCTGCAATATATATGGTAACACTAACACTGTATACTGGTTGGAGCATAGACTATAGGTCTGTACGCGTTTGGAGTACGCCTCTGCAGTCATGTGATCCTGGTACCTAAGCAGGGATTTAGCCTGGCTGAGCAATTAAGATTTTCATTTATAATTAAACTGCCGTTTGAATTAAGCTTCTTTTCTGGTGTAATAGGGCTTATAATTTTAAGTAGATTTGACAGGGGAACTAATTCATAAAACTAATAGAAGTTTTGTTAGATTTGGTAAAAAATATAAATAACTTATAGGCTGCGTGGTGGCAGCGGTAAGAATACATTTGTCACCATCATAAAAACAGTGATTAAATTGGTTTGATACAATCGTTGCTAGCTTCTGTAGCCTATTTGGAAGTGACCATGTCTATGAAGCTGAAAATACCGGATTCGATCTTGACGAAGGCATTTATTTGTGTTTAACGCAAATATTTGTTCCCTGGTCATGGGTTTTTTTCTATGAATTTAAGTATCCAAATGTATCATCATATCAGCCGAAAGACTGCTGAACATAGGCCTCCCCCAAAGATTGCCAGAATGACCAGTCCTGCGGCACCCGCATCCAGCAGACTTCTACGACCTTCACCTAGTCGTCAGTCCCACGTTGTGTTTATGTTGATACCCAGCCTTCTCCAGTCCAGACTTTTAAAGACATCTAGTGCAGCGGTAAACAGCTTAGGGGTGATGACATCTCCCTGTATACACCGTGTTTTTATTGAATTCCGTTAAATTGGACAGGTTACTTGGGACATTAATAGAAGTTGCCTGGTATATCGGCTTTAGTTAATTTCGTAAAAAAAATTTTTTTCGTTTTCATACATAATAATTGCAATGGCAAGTGTGAGAGAACCTTAAGAATAAGATCTCAGATGACTGACGGCACATGTCAAAATAAGTAATATTAGGATGTAATAAAGATTACAATACACTTGTTCAGTCATTAAACTTATTTTTTGGATAACTCAATAACAGTAAGAGTTAAGATACTATAGGTAGTTTCTTAAAAAAAATTATTATTTTTGATCTAAATAAGCTTCCCTTTAATTTAACGGAAATCAATAAAAACACGGTGTATATCTCCCATGATATTTATTATTAAAGTAAAATCCTCACTGCTGCTATGCATTGTTATACCTATATTTCCTGAAATATTCGTGCTCAAACATAGTCAGTTATTGCGTCCATTGCTAACAGACAAACAAAGATGGCCGACAATGGACGCACTAATTCATTGTTTGGCCCACAACTCTTACCATCAGTTTTTAACAGTTGTTATCGGATAAATTTTCGCGGAATTATTTTCTCTAAGGCCGAAATTTAAAATTACAAGTGTGACAATTGTAATATATTACTGACGTCACAGGCTACGGCTACCACTTACTATCGGACGGTCCATGTGCTTTTTTGCCATCAACATAAAATTATTACTAACTACGTTTCACCTAGTCGTCAGTCCCACGTTGTGTTTATGTTGATACCCAGCCTTCTCCAGTCCAGACTTTTAAAGACATCTAGTGCAGCGGTAAACAGCTTAGGGGTGATGACATCTCCCTGTATACACCGTGTTTTTATTGAATTCCGTTAAATTGGACAGGTTACTTGGGACATTAATAGAAGTTGCCTGGTATATCGGCTTTTGTTAATTTCGTAAAACAAAATTTTTTTCGTTTTCATACATAATAATTGCAATGGCAAGTGTGAGAGAACCTTAAGAATAAGATCTCAGATGACTGACGGCACATGTCAAAATAAGTAATATTAGGATGTAATAAAGATTACAATACACTTGTTCAGTCATTAAACTTATTTTTTGGATAACTCAATAACAGTAAGAGTTAAGATACTATAGGTAGTTTCTTAAAGAAATTTATTATTTTTGATCTAAATAAGCTTCCCTTTAATTTAACGGAAATCAATAAAAACACGGTGTATATCTCCCATGATATTTATTATTAAAGTAAAATCCTCACTGCTGCTATGCATTGTTATACCTATATTTCCTGAAATATTCGTGCTCAAACATAGTCAGTTATTGCGTCCCTTGCTAACAGACAAACAAAGATGGCCGACAATGGACGCACTAATTCATTGTTTGGCCCACAACTCTTACCATCAGTTTTTAAAAGTTGTTATCGGATAATGTTTCGCGGAAAATATTTTCTCTGAGGCCGAAATTACACCTGTGAGTTCTTACGTAAGTTATAGGGACGGAGCTATACTAAGGAATGAGATAGTGATATTCACCTCTCATTCCTTAGTATAGCTCCGTCCATATTTATAAGGCTAAGATCGGATTTAATGTAAGATCGGATGATAGCAATAACTACTAAAATAGTGCTCACTGGCTATATTATGCATGACATCATTTCACCCCGCCCCTCTCGCTAGTATGCATCAACCGCTCAGCCGCCACCTTCTTCTCCTTACTTTAGAGTTGAAATTAGATACTAGTCCGATCTTAAGCCAAGAAGGTTTTTCGGTTGGGTGTCTTGAAAAAAAACTGACTGCAAGTTTGAATGTCGATTACTCGTAAGCTATTCGGCTGAGCGGCATCAAGTAAATTTAATTGAAAGCTTGATTTCCTTTTTATCACGTAAATCACACGTCTGCAAGTAAAAGTTAGTGAGAATAAATTTATGATTTTTATTGTGACATTTTTTCAACTCCCCGAAAAATAGTCCGGTCTTACCCGGGTGTACCTTAAGAACTTACAGGGTGCTTAGCCAAGTTGCCAGTCGCTAACGCTTAGTCGTCAATCGTTAACGAAAGGCAGCTACCTGTCTTTGTCGCACTAATATGTAAGAGTGACAGAGAGGGGAAACTACGCTACGCTACTAAGCGTTAGCGATTGGCAACTTGGCTAAGCATACAGGTGTAAGGCTGGCCTGACGTCAAAAGCGTAAGTAGGGTTGCCAAATGTAATAAACTAATAAATTACCAGATAGTATTGACAGGGTTGGCCGGACATTTGGGTAGAAAAGCCAGACGGTACCCTACATGATTGAGGATTTCGTGCGCTCGATACTCTGTCATTTATAAAAAATATAAAATAAATAATAATAAATAAACAATTTGTACCGAAGGTGTTTTCAAATTAGTTACCGACCGTTGGTTATCATAAAGAACACTAAGGTAACTAATCGATAACAACTAATTTGATGATGATTTTTGTTACGTTAAGTTGGTAGTATTCTAAGATGTGTTTCATTTTCTACTAATCAACCATCAGGCCAAACAGAAAATAAAGCTGTGGTGCGGGAAATATTTGATCCTTGGTCATGGTTGGGTATGTATTATATCTCTATCGTTGTATTATGCATTTTTGAGTTTTTTTTTTGATTCCTTTAAGAATTATTTTTGTATTAAGATTTACTTACTTTATTGTTGTATAACATGTGTATTTCTATGATAAATTAAAAACGAAAGTGTGAAACGGCACTCATCACTCTCATCAGTTTGCCGGGTCAGGAGGTGTTTATGAACAAGAGGATTACTCTATACTCTGTTTGGTTTGGTGTTTAAAAAAAGGTAAACAATTTTACAGTATCTTTTTATTGAAAAATACATATAAAAATCCAAACTAGGTACTTAATGAATCAAAAACAATGTAAATCACTGTATTTCCTTGTTATATTATGTATATTTGCTAAAACTTATTGTCTACTCGTAGTTTTCAATAAAAAGATACTGCAAGATTGTTTACCTTGTTTTAAACACCAAACCAAACAGAGTATAATTATAACCTCTGTAACTAATGGTAAGGGTAAAGCTATATCCGAATGTTTACCAAAGGAACCGCGTGAATGTGCTTTTGTTGAAGAAAGACAAAATCGTGCGTTGAGCTATTACGTGAAGGTCTGTTGATTGTTGTTTGATAGACATTTATCCGTGTTCTGAAATAGTTGTGTTGGAGATCTTGGGTCATGTCAGTTGGTATTAAAAAACCGCGATTAGAAAGGGATTCGAAAGTACTGTTGACACAACAGTGCATAAGTGAAACAAGGATACCTATACACGGTGCTCGCGAGCATTGCGAAAGATTTTAACTATGCATTCTAGACATCAAAATAAACAAAAAATATTATGAGATCTAATGTCAAAAAGTGTTCCACAAAAAATTTCTCTCTTTTTTTTTGACTTTTTGAATACTTATCATCATAACAACAATTTGTTAAAATTATTTTTTTAAATGTTTTTTTGGAACAGGTTTTTTTGTCAAGTCTATTCTTATTTTTTTTATTGTCAGGCAAAAGGTGTGGTAATATTAGCACACATTGTGGTAGCATTGTAATCAAAAATAAGTTTTATGACGAGTTACGTCCAAAAACTTATTTCGAAATGAGGTTAATTATCTCTGGAACCAAGCCGAATCCAGGAAATTTAATATAACATTAAATACTCTAAATATACTCAGAAATTCAGCATTAGCTTTCGGAATACTCACGAGCACCGTGTATTTATAGTTATATTAATGTATTCATAGTTTAAGAGCAGAGACTTACAGACAATTATTGTCTCTTGATGTAGTGAGTGATTAATTAATCTATTATAGATTAACTAAATCTATTATAGATTAATTAATCACTCACTACAACAATAAACAACTCTTTTCTTGGTAAATAATGTGTCATTTGTTGTATCAACAGTACTTTAGAATCTTTTATGGGGGGACCCCGTATGCCTATTTACTGTTGTAATGAAAAACATCAATACTAGAGAGTTGTTATCTCGCTTTTAGCTCGTTTCATAATAGGATTACAGTGTTTTTATTGAGCTTACCATCGTATTAGGATTAGTGTAAGAATGTTCAATGATACTTTTATTTAATTACATGAAAATAACTATTTATGTAATAGACATTGAATATGTCCATCATCAGCCTATGATAGTCCACTGCAGGACGCAGGCCTCTCCTATTAGCTATGCGTATAGACGCATTAGGAGGTAAATGCCCATAATCGCCACGCTGGGCACGCGGATTGGCGATCGCAGTAATGTGTCCACTATGATGACGCTGCTGACCATCATCGATCTTTTATCAAATAATGGTCAGTGATACTTCAATCCCTTAGTCGACTCTTACGATACCCGCAGGAAGAGTTGTGGTGGTGACAAATGTATTCTTACTGCCGTCACCACACGGTCTAAATATGTCAGTGTTTATTAAATTAACTATTTCTATAATGTCAAAATGTGTTAGGATTTTTTTTTCTATTTGCTTTAGTGGTGCATGTCGGTCGCATTGCAGATTAGCCGAAAACGTGACTAAAATTCTTTAACTTTAAAACAATACCGAAATAAACCCAGAAACGAAAACTTTTCGACTATATATATTTATTTTTTAACGCTCCAGTTAACCAATTGGTTGAGTGTACCTAACACTTGCGCAGCGTGGGTACTTGGGTAGGCTCACAACTGGACTGATGATCTGATGAAGGCCGCAGGAGTTCGCTGGATGTGATCAAGGACCTAGGGGACTCCAATACTCCATTAGAATAGCGGAAAGGCCAAGATGGAAGGCAGTCCAACATAGAGCGTCTAATGGTGGTCACTGTCACGACCCTGAGATAGGAGGAATTGATGTGGGGACTGGGGATGGGTGAATGTTTATTTATTTATTTAATGTTTATACCCTGGGCGAGTGGAGGATTTTTCTACTCTTACTCACGAAGCAGTAGAATACTTAAAAACTATTAAACTCTGAAGTAGAGTACACAAAAAGCCATACGAAAAAAAAATGGCACAAAAAGAAAAATACAATTGTACAAAAGGCAGACTTAATGCTACAAGGCCTTCTCTACCAGTCAACCTTCGGGCAAAGCAGAAAATATGTAGGCGATGCGATAAATGCAGAGTTAAAGTTACAAAAAAAGGGGTAAATAGTATAACTTAACTATAATTTATTATGAAATAAACTATGAAAACGGATAAACTCGCGTATATTACCTAATTTTAACTTCATTCCGACGTTTCGAACACTTTACAGGGTTCGTGGTCTGCGGATGACTGACAATGGAGGAAATTTGATAGATCTACCTCCATCAAAATAAGAAAGATAAGTACAAAACTACCCACCAAAGAAAAATTACTAAACCACAGACAATAAATTTTAAGGGTGGATGTACATACAAAATTTGCAAATTAAGCTAGTTATTCATTACAAATATTTTCAGAATGAAGACAAGAGACAAAATAAATAATCTACGCCGGTTCTATCCCTACGCCACTGCCTGAGAAGTATTTCCTTCCTTTGTATGATTGTATTGTTAGGAAGGTATCCCAAAATTGGGACCGGCAAGAAACTCAGCGGGACAACTCTTTTCAAAAAACATTTGTAGTACATCTTAAGATCATCATGCATTAAACCAAAACATACAATTTTGATTAATAAGGAAATTTAAAATAAATTTGAAAAAAAAAATGTTGCCAGTACTAAAAAGGGGGGAATGGTCACCACCGCCAAATACATCAGCCTCACGGTTTATGTCTAGACTGTTCCTTTATCAGATGAACAACTGGATCCCAAGCTGGTGGTAGAGACAAGCTTCTTTCCATTCTATTAAAGTTTGGATATTTCATTATCTCAATAGCCTCACGCAACATTCTAGGCATGTTTCTCTTCTCCTTAACGAGAACCAAAGGCTTGTCAAACTTAATAGAATGATTCGGTCCATCACTGACATGCTCCCAAACCGCAGACTGTTGTCGACGGTGCTTGACATCGGCTATGTGTTCCTTCACCCTAGTAGTGATATTCCTCTTTGTCTGCCCAACATATGAGAGCCCACATTCACAGTCCAGCTTATACACTCCTGCATTCAGTAAGGGCGTGCTATACTTAACAGGCCTCAGAAACTGCGACATCTTCTTCATTGGCTTAAAATAGGTTTTAATAGAAGCACGTTTCAAGATGCGGCTGATCCTGTCTGTAACCCCTCCAACAAAAGGCAGAACGGCTGGCCTGCGCTCAACAGTGGGAATCTTCATACGAGTCTTCTGATCGGCTCGAGGGATCTTCAGGTTGTTTGCCCGAAGTGCCTGCCTAGCATGCCGAAGCTCCGCAGCTAGATGCCGATCATCGCATATCTTTTGGGCTCTCTGAAACAAAGATTTGCCTACAGTAGCTAGTTGGCTGGGATGGTGGTGGGAATTGCCATTTAAATACCTATCAGTGTGAGTAGGTTTCCTATATACAGTGTGACCCAAAGTTTTATCCGGATTTCTTATAACCAAAACATCTAAGAAAGACAGAGAACAGTCATTTTCTAACTCCATAGTAAATTTAATTTTATCATGAATGGAATTTAAATGATCTAAGAAAGTTGAAACACTACTTTTTGGAAGGATAGTAAAGGTGTCATCTACATATCTTTTAAATATCTTCGGCTGCATGGGAGCCAATGAGAGTGCTCTCTCCTCGAAGTCCTCCATAAAGATGTCTGCGACAACAGGAGAAACTGGAGACCCCATCGCCACGCCATCCACTTGAAGGTAGAATTCACCGTTCCATAGTAAGTAGCCAGATGTAAGGCAATGTTCCAACAACTTAGCGTATTCCTCTGACATGTTCTGCTCCCTTAACCTTCTCTTGACAATTTCAATGTAGTCTTGCACAGGTAAACTGGTGAATAGTGACTGGACATCAAAACTGACCATGATTTCCTCATCCGTCAAAGTTAGGTCTTTAATATCACGGATGAACTGGTATGAATCCTTTGTATGTGTGCTACTATTACCACGCAGAGGTGAGAGAACACCCGCTAGGTGCTGAGCCAATTTATAGGTGGGAGCATCAATTTGACTCACTATAGGACGCAACGGGGCACCTGGTTTATGAATTTTAGGCAACCCATACAACTTTGGTGGCATTGGGGAATCAGGAACTAAACTTGGAACATCCAGATTAAGGTCGTCCGAGTATTCACCAATAAGCTCTTTGGTACTCTTTAATACCCTCGTAGTCGGATCTTTCTTAACATGTTTATATGTTGTATTGTCCGCTAATAAATCACCAATTTTCTGGTTGTAATCCGTAGTATTAAGTACAACCGTTGCGTTACCCTTGTCAGCGCGAAGAATAATCAGGTCTGGATCCTCGCGTAGCGTTTTCAACGCGATAAATTCATCTCTTGGCAGATTTGTTTTTGGTGGCTTCGACCTTCTCAACAACGATGACACATAATAATAATAATAATAATAATAATTGTCGGCTTCGGAGAGAGGGTGAAGTCATTTCTCACCTTCTGTACATGGATGATCTCAAATTATTTGCACCAAATAGCCAAGACTTGTTGGAGCTACTGCGAACCACAGAAGTTTTCAGTAGTGCCATCAATATGGAGTTTGGTGTCGATAAGTGTGCGGTTATGCATGTGCAGCGGGGGAAAGTAGTAAATTCAACAAATTTACAGCTTTCTGAGACAATGTCGTTCAGATCTATCTCGGAAGCAGAAACCTATAAATACCTTGGTATGTCACAGTCTTTGGGTATTGAAGATATGGGAATTAGACAGGCGGTGAAGGAGCGCTTTTTCAGCCGGCTCACAAAAGTACTTAACAGTTTTTTGTCAGGAGGCAACAAAGTGCGCGCCTTCAACGCCTGGGTAATGCCCATACTCACATACTCCTTTGGCATACTAAGGTGGACTCAGACCGAGCTGGACGCCCTGGATCGAAGGGTCCGTACACTGCTTACCACACATCGAATGCTACACCCGCGCTCATCAGTTATGAGATTGTACATCCCGCGGAGGTGTGGGGGGTCGCGGCTTCTTAAATGCCAAAACCCTCCACAACCGCGAGGTGTACAATCTTAGAAACTATTTTCTTAACAATGAGTGCGGGATGCATCGTGATGTGGTGGCAGTAGACCGAAACTTCACGCCGCTCTCCTTGGCAAAAGAGAACTGGCGCAAACCTGTGGTACTAAGCACCGAGGACCGCAAGGCGGTATGGAAGAGCAAGGAGCTACACGGGCGGTTCTACAAGTCCCTCACGGGACCTGACGTAGATCTGCTCGCGTCGGTGAACTGGCTACGATTCGGGGACCTCTTCGGAGAAACCGAGGGTTTTGCCTGTGCAATTGCTGACGAGGTTATCATGACGAATAACTACCGGAAATATATCCTGAAGGACGGTACGGTCGACATTTGTCGGGCATGCCGCCGTCCCGGTGAGTCACTCAGGCATATTATTTCCGGTTGTTCTCAGATTGCTAACTCCGAGTACTTGCACAGACACAACCTCGTAGCCAGTATTATACACCAGCAGCTTGCTCTTCAATACGGCCTTGTGGACGTCGAAGTGCCATACTATAAGTACACAACTGCACCAGTTCTCGAAAATGGTCGTGCCACGCTCTATTGGGATCGACCTATCATCACGGACAGGACTATTGTAGCCAATAAGCCTGATATCGTGCTGGTAGATCGATCGCAGCGCCGGGCTGTGCTCGTCGACGTCACCATCCCCCATGATGAGAATCTCGTGAAGGCCGAAAAGGACAAGTCCAGTAAGTACCTCGACTTGGCCCACGAGATAACCGCCATGTGGGATGTTGACTCGACGATCATAGTCCCGATAGTCGTTACAGCGAACGGTTTAATAGCGAAGAGTCTCGACCAACACCTTAAGAGTCTCTCGCTAGATGGCTGGATCAAGGGTCAGATGCAGAAGGCGGTAATCCTGGACACGGCGCGGATAGTCCGTCGGTTCCTCTCTCTGCGACCTTAACCACCGGCAGCTTGGGCCCGCCCCGTTGCCGGCGGCATCCTAGGTTAGGTTTTTATAATGTGTTTATATTTTATATTGTTTTTGTATGTTGTATTGTATTTTACTTTTATAACCATATTATAACAACCTAGCCTAAGAGAATATTTAAATAAAGGAAATAATAATAATAATAATAATCGTTTATTGCAAACCATGGTATATACAATAGGTGTTAATACTAAACAAATAGAACCACATGGCACCCTGTAGGGTATGGCAATGTTTGACATGTTATAATCTAAATTTAATTTATAAATGATCCTGCATATATTCTTCTATGGTATAATAGGTTTTTTTTATTAGGATGGACTTAAGTTTATCAGTGAATAAAGGTATTTTTTCCTATCCTTTTACATCTTGCCGTATAGCCTGGATGTTCTCTACATCCACTTGATTCTTCACCAAACAGTCTTCAACACTGACAATGATCTCCTCAAATGGTATTCTCCGCGGAGCCACAACAAAATTCAAGCTTTTTGATAAAACCTTTGTTTGGGATTCTGACAATTCTTTGCATGACAGATTAATGACAGAGCGATTTGACACTGACAGCGACGTTTCATTTCCACCTCGACCGTTCCGAAACAATCCGTCACCGCTGCGTTTCGTTTTCGATTTCAACTTGTCAAACTTGGCAGATTGTCGTTTCTTACATTGTTCAAATTTAAATGTATAACGTTTACTACCTTGTTCAACTACATAATTAAAATCGATGTCTGTTAATAATCCCCGCAACACGTCGGTACATTCCTCAATCTGTTGCTCAAGGTTAAAAGCCGTGTAACGGTTATTGTGGATAGTTTTGCACAATAATCTCTTACTCGCCTGGCGAAGTATGTGTTCACTACCGAAAATGTCCTTCTTCGGAGCAATCTTCACGCAAGTGGGAATGAGGTCTTCATCTCGACATCTCTTTAAGAAATGCAAAGAGCAACGAGCCTGTGCAAGCTTATTCCCAAGGTCTTCATATCGCCGAATTTTATTTTCACCTTCCAGTCCGTACTGGTGTACATAATATTTTCTTCGGTTACCGCGAGGATTACTCATGAAATTAACTATGAAAACGGATAAACTCGCGTATGTTAACTAATTTTAACTTCATTCCGACGTTTCGAACACTTTACAGGGTTCGTGGTCTGCGGATGACTGACAATGGAGGAAATTTGATAGATCTACCTCCATCAAAATAAGAAAGATAAGTACAAAACTACCCACCAAAGAAAAATTACTAAACCACAGACAATAAATTTTAAGGGTGGATGTACATACAAAATTTGCAAATTAAGCTAGTTATTCATTACAAATATTTTCAGAATGAAGACAAGAGACAAAATAAATAATCTACGCCGGTTCTATCCCTACGCCACTGCCTGAGAAGTATTTCCTTCCTTTGTATGATTGTATTGTTAGGAAGGTATCCCAAAATTGGGACCGGCAAGAAACTCAGCGGGACAACTCTTTTCAAAAAACATTTGTAGTACATCTTAAGATCATCATGCATTAAACCAAAACATACAATTTTGATTAATAAGGAAATTTAAAATAATTTTGAAAAAAAAAATGTTGCCAGTACTAAAAAGGGGGGGAATGGTCACCACCGCCAAATACATCAGCCTCACGGTTTATGTCTAGACTGTTCCTTTATCAGATGAACAACTGGATCCCAAGCTGGTGGTAGAGACAAGCTTCTTTCCATTCTATTAAAGTTTGGATATTTCATTATCTCAATAGCCTCACGCAACATTCTAGGCATGTTTCTCTTCTCCTTAACGAGAACCAAAGGCTTGTCAAACTTAATAGAATGATTCGGTCCATCACTGACATGCTCCCAAACCGCAGACTATTGTCGACGGTGCTTGACATCGGTTATGTGTTCCTTCACCCTAGTAGTGATATTCCTCTTTGTCTGCCCAACATATGAGAGCCCACATTCACAGTCCAGCTTATAAACTCCTGCATTCAGTAAGGGCGTGCTATACTTAACAGGCCTCAGAAACTGCGACATCTTCTTCATTGGCTTAAAATAGGTTTTAATAGAAGCGCGTTTCAAGATGCGGCTGATCCTGTCTGTAACCCCTCCAACAAAAGGCAGAACGGCTGGCCTGCGCTCAACAGTGGGAATCTTCATACGAGTCTTCTGATCGGCTCGAGGGATCTTCAGGTTGTTTGCCCGAAGTGCCTGCCTAGCATGCCGAAGCTCCGCAGCTAGATGCCGATCATCGCATATCTTTTGGGCTCTCTGAAACAAAGATTTGCCTACAGTAGCTAGTTGGCTGGGATGGTGGTGGGAATTGCCATTTAAATACCTATCAGTGTGAGTAGGTTTCCTATATACAGTGTGACCCAAAGTTTTATCCGGATTTCTTATAACCAAAACATCTAAGAAAGACAGAGAACAGTCATTTTCTAACTCCATAGTAAATTTAATTTTATCATGAATGGAATTTAAATGATCTAAGAAAGTTGAAACACTACTTTTTGGAAGGATAGTAAAGGTGTCATCTACATATCTTTTAAATATCTTCGGCTGCATGGGAGCCAATGAGAGTGCTCTCTCCTCGAAGTCCTCCATAAAGATGTCTGCGACAACAGGAGAAACTGGAGACCCCATCGCCACGCCATCCACTTGAAGGTAGAATTCACCGTTCCATAGTAAGTAGCCAGATGTAAGGCAATGTTCCAACAACTTAGCGTATTCCTCTGACATGTTCTGCTCCCTTAACCTTCTCTTGACAATTTCAATGCAGTCTTGCACAGGTAAACTGGTGAATAGTGACTGGACATCAAAACTGACCATGATTTCCTCATCCGTCAAAGTTAGGTCTTTAATATCACGGATGAACTGGTATGAATCCTTTATATGTGTGCTACTATTACCACGCAGAGGTGAGAGAACACCCGCTAGGTGCTGAGCCAATTTATAGGTGGGAGCATCAATTTGACTCACTATAGGACGCAACGGGGCACCTGGTTTATGAATTTTAGGCAACCCATACAACTTTGGTGGCATTGGGGAATCAGGAACTAAACTTGGAACATCCAGATTAAGGTCGTCCGAGTATTCACCAATAAGCTCTTTGGTACTCTTTAATACCCTCGTAGTCGGATCTTTCTTAACATGTTTATATGTTGTATTGTCCGCTAATAAATCACCAATTTTCTGGTTGTAATCCGTAGTATTAAGTACAACCGTTGCGTTACCCTTGTCAGCGCGAAGAATAATCAGGTCTGGATCCTCGCGTAGCGTTTTCAACGCGATAAATTCATCTCTTGGCAGATTTGTTTTTGGTGGCTTCGACCTTCTCAACAACGATGACACATCTTGCCGTATAGCCTGGATGTTCTCTACATCCACTTGATTCTTCACCAAACAGTCTTCAACACTGACAATGATCTCCTCAAATGGTATTCTCCGCGGAGCCACAACAAAATTCAAGCTTTTTGATAAAACCTTTGTTTGGGATTCTGACAATTCTTTGCATGACAGATTAATGACAGAGCGATTTGACACTGACAGCGACGTTTCATTTCCACCTCGACCGTTCCGAAACAATCCGTCACCGCTGCGTTTCGTTTTCGATTTCAACTTGTCAAACTTGGCAGATTGTCGTTTCTTACATTGTTCAAATTTAAATGTATAACGTTTACTACCTTGTTCAACTACATAATTAAAATCGATGTCTGTTAATAATCCCCGCAACACGTCGGTACATTCCTCAATCTGTTGCTCAAGGTTAAAAGCCGTGTAACGGTTATTGTGGATAGTTTTGCACAATAATCTCTTACTCGCCTGGCGAAGTATGCGTTCACTACCGAAAATGTCCTTCTTCGGAGCAATCTTCACGCAAGTGGGAATGAGGTCTTCATCTCGACATCTCTTTAAGAAATGCAAAGAGCAACGAGCCTGTGCAAGCTTATTCCCAAGGTCTTCATATCGCCGAATTTTATTTGCACCTTCCAGTCCGTACTGGTGTACATAATATTTTCTTCGGTTACCGCGAGGATTACTCATGAAATGAAACTATGAAAACGGATAAACTCGCGTATATTAACTAATTTTAACTTCATTCCGACGTTTCGAACACTTTACAGGGTTCGTGGTCTGCGGATGACCGACAATGGAGGAAATTTGATAGATCTACCTCCATCAAAATAAGAAAGATAAGTACAAAACTACCCACCAAAGAAAAATTACTAAACCACAGACAATAAATTTTAAGGGTGGATGTACATACAAAATTTGCAAATTAAGCTAGTTATTCATTACAAATATTTTCAGAATGAAGACAAGAGACAAAATAAATAATCTACGCCGGTTCTATCCCTACGCCACTGCCTGAGAAGTATTTCCTTCCTTTGTATGATTGTATTGTTAGGAAGGTATCCCAAAATTGGGACCGGCAAGAAACTCAGCGGGACAACTCTTTTCAAAAAACATTTGTAGTACATCTTAAGATCATCATGCATTAAACCAAAACATACAATTTTGATTAATAAGGAAATTTAAAATAATTTTGAAAAAAAAATGTTGCCAGTACTAAAAAGGGGGGGAATGGTCACCACCGCCAAATACATCAGCCTCACGGTTTATGTCTAGACTGTTCCTTTATCAGATGAACAACTGGATCCCAAGCTGGTGGTAGAGACAAGCTTCTTTCCATTCTATTAAAGTTTGGATATTTCATTATCTCAATAGCCTCACGCAACATTCTAGGCATGTTTCTCTTCTCCTTAACGAGAACCAAAGGCTTGTCAAACTTAATAGAATGATTCGGTCCATCACTGACATGCTCCCAAACCGCAGACTGTTGTCGACGGTGCTTGACATCGGCTATGTGTTCCTTCACCCTAGTAGTGATATTCCTCTCCATTTCATGAGTAATCCTCGCGGTAACCGAAGAAAATATTATATAATTTATTATTAAAAAAAAAACAATATAAAGTAAAATATACACGTATGGAAATATAATACATATACATAAATTACATACATGTACATAATAATAACAGATGAAACTTGCAAACAGAGACACTAGGAATTTGCCATTTTACCAGCAAAATACTCACTTAAGCTCTTTTAAAACAAAACATATTTGGGCAATGTCTATTTTTAACTGGGAGACTATTCCAAAGGCGAGCTGCCTGAACGGAGAAAGAGTTGGACAATTTGGACATGTAACCAGTACGCAGTAGTAATGGCATAGGTGGCATCATTTTTGCCGAAGTTTCTAAACGTCTCAATGTTATACTTCGTCATTTGTATAAGGTACCGTGCCTGCTTCAAATAACAGAGTAGCACATTGTAACGAACAGAAACTTCGGCAAAAATAATACCACCTAAATTAAGCGGTTGAAACGCTCAGATATTCACCCGGATATGTATCCGCAAAAAGGAAGGTTTTGATACCAACTTTCTCAGTTTTGCACCACTTACTGTCAACTTTTATTATACTTTCTTATCTCCTTTATCCCGCGGTTGTCTGGCAGAGATCTCTCTTTAACTCTTTAGCTTACCTCTTTCGAAGAACGTTTATTATTTGTTCTTGATTTGTCTTTGAAGTGCAATAAACAGTTATTATTTGTATTGTAGTGTTGTAGTAATATTATAGTAGGGTACCCGTTACAAATCAGGGCAGGGTCCCGTTTCTCGAACGAACGCTTGTAACTTGTAATACAAGTGGAAGTCCCGTTTTAACATCATTAATTAGATACCTAAGGACTTCCGCTTGTATTACAAGTTACAAGCTTTCGAGAATTTGGCTCCAGGTCGCTATCATCATCATCATCATCACAGATTTAAGAGCTTTGCTCCTGTCGGTGGAGTTCTTGGCCTTCCTCTCTCTCTCTTCTATCTTCCAGGTCGCTAGTTAAACACAAAAGTGAAATCACCAAGCATATTGTCGTAAACCACTTTCTACCGGAATCGGGTGATAATAGTCCGTAAAAAACTCGTAAAAAGAGATAAGTGACGTATTTGAGACATGAGGGAGTAAAATAAAAACCTTTTTACAACGACCATATTCGTAACGATCTAAATGGGAGGTCCAAATTGGGAAAATGGGGCTATTCTTTAAGATAAATTCTCTTTATAATCCGACCCTTTTCGACACGAAACAACTTAGCAACAAGATCTTTTTGCGATGAAGATGCTATTGACTGTTTCTAACGATGATTTCTTATGGATTTCTTGAATAGGTAATAATATTTAGTCTTACTGCATACTTATGCCTAAATCATTGATACCTATAAGAGATCGTTTAGTTATAACTATTTTTTGAAATGCTAGAATCCTTCAAATATTGTAATATCTTCTGCTAAAAAAGCTTGAGATATTGTAATATCTTTTAAATAAGTAAATGCTAAAATAAATGCTAGAAAGTTACAGTTACTGTAACTACTAAAGTACATTTCCATTATTTATTAAGTATATCAAAGTACTATAGTGCTTGAATGACCGTGCTTTTTTTCAAAACTATGTACGAGTACTTAAGTAAATTTTAAATGTTTTTTTAATAATAAATATTGTACATTATCCTACACTATTAATTTTTAATTTTGACTAGGTACTCAAATGTTCTTCCACTCACATCTTCACATAAGTTTAAATCAACGTGACTACTGACGGAACTCTAAAAAGCGAGAAATTCGTACAATTCCTTGAAAATAATATGAGAATGTATAGGTACAATATACCATGTATGTTCCGAATTTTATGAACTTCCAATAGCTGTGATCTATGATTATACAAGTATGGCGAAACTACATAATTATAAGGGTTCCGTTTTCACCAATATGGCTGCTGAACCCTAAAAAGCGAGCCAGCGACCAACTGAAGTCGAATCATACACGACTCTTACACAAAAAGTCACTTAAAACGCTCCAAGGCACCGTCTAGTACCAGGGCACTATGAACTGAAGGCAGCTTTCGTTTAAGAAATCACACTGTCTCCATTTTGAACCTTACGCCTTCGACTTACGGTCTTTAAGTGTGGAAAGGTCGCGAATTTCTATCTCAAAGAAACTAGAGCTGTAAAACTTCCTTTGAAGTTCGCAGACGCTAAAGTTTCGTTTGATAGAAACATAACTGTTTATCGTCTGATTGCGTCAAACGTAATTTAGAAGCAATTATTCACTTTATGAGTTGGATAGTCTATTTATAGATGGTGTCAGATGTCAATACAAATTTCAAAGATATTTTTTAGTACAGGTGGTGGCTTTTTTAGGCTCTAGTGGGAGAAGTGGCTCATTTTCCGTCAGGTCCAAAACTTCGGAGGGCCATCTGTACTAAAACACGTCGTACGAAACACGTGCAAAAAGGAAATTCGTAACTCGTGTCGATTTAAAACACTCCCCTCGGTCGTGTTTTAAACATCGCCATAATGTACTATTGTATTCTTAGTGCAATAACAAAGTCATCATGGTGCCATAGATTGCGAGGGAAGATAAGAATCCGTATTACTTTTAAATGTCTGTGATAAAATAACTCTGCTTCTTAAAAATGTTGCAATCACCTACTGTTTCCCTATTTTAATTTGTTTCCGCTACCCAAAGGTTAACTGGAAGAGATTGCTTTATAGCGATAAGACCGCCTGTTGTGTACCTCTATATATAATCGTTTGTTAGATAGAAGTGAAGTGAAGAAATGAACACTGAATGGAATTGAGACTGCTGCAATAACAATTTTTTTTTAATTCCCTCAAAAAACGAAAGTAATGAAGGTACGCACAACATCTCTATTACATTAAATTACAACACTTAATTGAATTATAAGTATAAATAATCACCAAACGAAAATAAACCGACTTTGAGAATTCCTCAATTTTCGAAGTCGGTTACAAATTACGCATTCTCGGATCTAATTGATATCATGAATTCATGAAACAAAATCTAAGACAGCTCAAATAAAATAAATTCTATTTCAGACTCATTCATACGAAATTGCCTGATATTTTTAGACGAAATATATCAAAACTCCATTTCTTATTCTGGCCACGTTTGTCTCATGTTTTCGCGCTCATCAAAACAAAATGAGAATTCGGAATTTTCATTCATTGATATGCGCTTACCGTTCCTACATGTTCGCGTCTACTTGAGAGTTTGAATAATTTAAATCGGAGCATCGCTATTTTTACATTTCGTTGATATTTTGGATTTTATTTACCAGTTATGTAACGGCTACTATAGCGACCAAGGACTGCAAAATGGGTGACGCAGACTATACTCTGTTTGGTTTGGTGTTTAAAAAAAGGTAAACAATCTTGCATATCTTTTTATTGAAAAATGCATATAAAAATCCAAACTAGGTACTTAATGAATCAAAAACAATGTAAATCACTGTATTTCCTTGTTAATGTTATCTTATGTATATTTGCTTAAACTTATTTTTCCTAACTAGTGCGCAAAAACGAACTTTGTGCACGCTTCTCGCGCGGTAACTTCTGCAGGCCCAGACGGAGATGGCGGAATGATCTTGTCGTGTTCCTTGGCAGCTGGCCGGAAAAAGCTCACCTTTGTCCAACAGTACTGTAGGACAGTCACATAGGCGAATAAATTACCTTAAATTGTGGCCGTGTGGTAACGGCAGTAAGAATACATTAGTCACCGCCCCAAGTCTTCCCGTGGGTGTCGTAAGAGTCGCCTAAGGGATTGAAGTCTCATTAACCATTTATTTATCGAGGATTGATGACGGGTGCAGCGTCTCATAGTGAACAGATTACTGCGATCACCAACCCGCTTGTACAGCGTGGCGATTACCCTTTATCGGATACGTGCGTACGCATAGATGGTGGGAGAAGCATTTATCCAGCAGTGGACTAATATAGACTGATGATGTGAATGTAACGGGTAATATAACGAGGGTACCGCTAAATGGGTGGCGCAGACGAGACAGGCCCAGACGAAGATGGCGGGATGACTTCGACTCCCAAGGCAGTAAGTTGGCCGGAGGAAGCTCGGTTTAGGGAATCCTTGAAGTCACTGGGAGACGCCTTGGACCAACGGCCTTTCCGCGAACTCCGAAGTTCGCAAATTTCGGGGATTTGTCTCTGTCACACCAACGAAGGCGTTATTAGAGTAACAGAGACAAATCCCGAAATTTGCGAACTTCGGAGTTCGTGGTAGGCTAACAGCAATCTGACACTAACATAGTACATTCCACATGACTGGCACTAAGTCCTCACTTTGCAGATTGTCAACCTCTTAAGCCTAGTTGGTAGTGACCTTGCCTACAAAGCTGGAGGTTTCGAGTGCGAATCTCGGCAGGGGCATTATTTGTGTGCTTATTTAATATGATGCCCATAACAATCGGCGATCGCCGTAATGTGTCCACTATAATGACGCTGCTGCCCATCATCAATCAAATTAATGGATGGTAAGTGACACTTCAATCACTTAGTCGACTCATAAGACACCCATGGGAAGAGTTGAGGTGGTGGAGCCAGGGCTGTTAAAATGACCAGCAGCACTATGAGGACGTTTTAAGTGCCTAAAGAAAAGGAACTCACCAGAAATCCAAGTCCCGTTCCACCTCACCGGCACCAAATCTTCGCTCAGCAGATCCTGGATGCGGAGTCTTCTTCCCTTGACCCTGGGCCCTTCATCCGGCGGCGTCAGCAGCACCACTGACGTCACTATCAGGGCCAGGACTGCCACGATGACCAGCAGTGCTATGAGGATGCCGCGCCAGTTGCGCTGGGTGGTGTTGCCGACTACCAGCTTCTGGAACGGAGGGGAACGATCAGAGAAGGGATTATATAGATAAAGTTCTAAGTACAGTCAAGGAAATCAATTCACGCGCCGTTTTGCGCTTATCTCTCTGACAAAAAAGGTCAAAAAGGTACGCGAATTTTCTTTACCGTACAAGTAACCAGGGCTAAGGCTTTGAAGCATCTATCCATGTCACTCTAACGAGCGCGTTATTGGAGTGACAGAGACATGCTCAAAGTTTAGGAATGAAGTTTGCAGTCGTTCTTATGGGTTCAAGATATTTAGGTAGGGGAGTGTGGGTAGGTTCGTACAGCGGGAGCATTCGTACAGTGGTTATATCTCCGCTATCCGACACGCGGACATGTTCATATTTTTATGTAAAACGGCCACTAATATGCATAACTCACCATCGAGAAGGGATGGAAATATGGCAGAAAGTTTCTTCAAAAAAAATTAAAACGTGTTTTTGACACCTTAAAGTAATTGTAAGAGTTATTTTTAAAAGCTTTTATTTAAAAAAGCTTTGTTCAGTTACAATCGTAATTAAAAATACTTCATAAGCTAATCTTTGAACTACTTATGAAATGGTTTATTTTATGATTATATACCGGTTATTTTTATTTTAACTTTTTATTTTTGGTTGGGGTACTTTCGTACAGCCAAGAATGTATGAGAATCCTTACTGTACGAATGTACCCCAATATTTTTGTTTAGTGAGAATACTCGTATTGTTATTTCTAAATGAAGTCGTCGATATATGAAAAAAATATTAGTAAATAAATACAGACAGTTGAGAACAAAACTAATACTGTGGCAAAAAATACTAAGTACGAAGGTACCCCACGCATGAGGCGCTTTCGTACAATTTTAATATAGCCACCAAGCAGCCTTGATTTCATTCAAAAATTGCTAGTACTTTTTTTTCTACGAGGCATAGAGTAAAAAGTGTACGGATCCTCCCCACTTTCCTATCTCCCGGATAAATGTCTTTGACGCATGATTGTACGGTTACAGGTTATGGTGACAAAGGTAGCATGGTTAATATTCCCAAATAGTAATTTATCTCATAGTAAATATTAAAAAAATTAAACTCAGAATGGTATGTACAAAATAATGAATGACATAACCTTAATTTATGTATATAAATTGTCCAGTTTTGAAAATAAAGACAGATTAAAAAATCAGTTTGTATCGTTTATAAGTATCAATTTAATATTTTACGTTACAAATCGCAATAATCGGTGACAAGTGACGTTTCCAAAAAAAATGTAAACGAATTTGGTTTAAAAATAATCTGCCCGCTTTTAGTATGCCTCCCAACTTTCACTTTTTTTTGACACATCATTCTTTCCATTCACTTTTATTTCCTTTCTGAGTAATCCATTCATTCCCAGTGCTATTATAAACGTTTTAAAACATCCCTAAATCGTTTTATCCAAGTGAATATCAATCACGGTTATTGATCCGGCTGAAAGGGTGGCGGTCCATACAAAAAATACCATTGTTCGAAATATGATAAATTGACTGTTTATCGACTGGTGCCTATTAAATAACGCTTAAGGGTTTATCTGAATTCCTAAAATTTAAATATAAGTTGTCGTTCATCATCATCATATCAGCCAAAAGACGTCCATTGCTGACATAGCCTCCATAGAATTCAATTATTGGGCCCTAAGGGCGAAAACGGCGGTTCAACGGAAACGCCGCACATTAAATGACCAAGCTTCGAAGTACAAATACTCAAAGGTCCTTTTAGTACGCAAATGAGACATTAACAGCAGATTTCC
>JALPQI010014848.1:0-31882 GCA_025490895.1 Thaumatotibia leucotreta
CATTTTTGGTAAAAAAAAAAGGAAAATCACCAACATAGGCATGGATAAGCAAGCTGAAGTGGCAATTAGCAGACCACATTGCTATTATCTATACAGGTTATTACAAAAATGGTGACACAAGATAATAAAACATGAATCTATAAATGATTTTGAACAATTTTTACTTCCATACATTTTGCTCGACCTATCTTAGCTTATTTCTATGGAATGGAACAACAATGGAAGAGTCTTTTTTTTCTTGAGTTTGTATATTTGGTCCAACAGTATTTTTTTTCAAAATCATTAATAGATTCATGTTTTATTATCTTGTATCACAATTTTTGTAACACCCTGTATAAATTATATTGATTATTCAAATACACTATCATAAGCAACGGCCCTACCTCATTCGTTAATTTCGAGGATTTGCCTCTCTCGCTCTAAGGACGCCTTTGTTCGAGTGACAGAGAAATTTACGAATTTCGATTTTCACGGTATTAGGCCAGTAACGAGCCAATTTACTCAGAATTTGCCTGTATGAGTACATTGAGTACCTGATAGCATCTGCTCGTTTGCGGCACATATTATAATTCTTAGAACCGGGTGTCGTGACTCTATTGTAACGGCATAATGTGGTGCAGCAATCGGAATAATGTTAGTTTTCAACTAATTTAATGGAAGCCAGTAACCGTACGATGGCTTTACAAGTAAAGTCAATGCGGGTAAGACCGTCTATCAGGAAAGTCCGTCTGATTTCCGACATTAATTGAACAGTATAAGACGCATATGACCAAATCCCGGATGACGGGAGCAAAAATGCGTTTGTCACTAGTGCTTAGTTAAATATCGACTTTTCTATCGACATCCATACCAACATTTTATGAATTACAAATGTATTAATCAACAGTAATTTAGGCAACCGTACGTATTCAGAGGCATTGCGATTTAAAATTGATAAACAATAATATGTCAATAATACCTAGTACCATAGGACAGTTACAAAATCGAAATTAAAGCCTAAAAAGCAGCTTGAATGTCGCTCAGAATTTCAAAGGGCACTTGTTAAGATTACTTTTACATGCTCGGCGAAATTATTCAGAAAAAATATCAGAATGTGTTGACTAAAAAAATTGGTGAATTCATATTAAAAATCTTATACATTTTTTGATATCTGGAAAAGAAGTGGAACTACTAGGGAAACATAATTAGCATAATCTATAAATTTCAAATTAAAAAATCGTTCATAATGGATGTCGATAGAATAGTCGATATTTAACTAAGCACTAGTGATAACCGCATTTTTGCTCCCGTCATCCGGGGTTTGCATATGACGGACATTCCTTCAAAATAAAATATGCCGGACTTTCCCGCACTGACCTTATCGGTAACGTTAGGTTTTTCTCGATACGTAAAGCAAGCCGTCGCGCTCCGATATGTGAGTGTGAGCGCGATAGAACGCTTTACCTACGTATCGAGCAGTATTCATAGTACGACTACTTGCCTTAAAGAAAATTCTCGTGTTACTGACGTGCACTATCGCATCAAACGAGATTAAACTTTACATAGTTCTGCGTGAGTCGATAGGTTCATACAGCATTAGAGAACGCCATACCAAACACAAAAGCCTTTTTGACGCCATATCAAACACAAAAGGTGTCACTCAGAGGCGTCACTAAAGTGTCAAAACGGAATTTGGATTTTACGTACGGCACTGGTCTCACCGCGAGCTACTAAACTATGAACTATCGGCTAAACACGATAGGTACTCGCCCGGCAGTGATAGCTGATAGCCGGAAGAGTATCGCTGTGTCACTTTTATTTACATGCGAGTGCGTATCTTTTGTTCGTGTTTATAGCCGATAGTTCATAGCTTAGTAGCTCGCGGTGAGATCAGTGCCTTACGTGTACACTCAACCAAATGGGAACCCTTAAAAGCATTAAGTCCGCCTTTTGCAAGGTCTTCTTTTGTGCAAAAAAGATTAAATAAATAAACCCTTGGCCACTCTAGAATCTTGATGTCACGGCATAAGGAATTTCTTCTAATTTGATTTATAGCGTCATTTTGACATAGTCCTTTACCTTTGTCCTTATACCTTAGTGGCAAAGGTCTTCAATTGGTTGACTGTGTATCTTGCTCTAACTACGAGTAAGACTTATAAATTGTTATTTTGCATTGGACATGAGTCGTGAACAGAAATACCTACGTTTTTCTAACTCTTTAAACAACTTAAGATACACATTTATTTAATACATCAAAATACAAACATAATAACAAAATTTTACACTTAACCTAACAGAAATACAATACCCTAGAAGTCTAAACCACCCTGCATCGTTCCCGGCCCAAAGGTGCCCATTACGCTCGCCGCGTTACCGCGTTGAACCGCAATGGACAGCCTTTGAACGAGGAACGACCCAGAGCGAGGATCGAGACCCCTCTCCCTCAAACGCCTACCCACCTGCCTCAAAAAATTCTTTGCCTCTGAGCACCAACATCCCGTGACCTCGACCGCCAAAGCTACAAACAAATAATTGTTCAGAGCAGCATACTTCTCCCGCTTTTCAGCTGCTGCCAACTCCGCTGCAGCTCCCGCAACACGCATGGTCCGGCCAACATAAGAGGCAGCAAAAGTGCTGACGCACGTGGCGTCCCACAGTAAACATTTGCCCTTTCAACAACTAACAATTTACTTAAAAATCGACAAGTTTTTTTTTTGTATTTTTTGTTTATGTTTTTGTTTTTATTTTGCTTTAGGATATTCAAAAGGATTTTTAAGACAAATTAATGGAATAATTTAAATTACTTCTTCAAATTTAAGTAATAAATATCGCCGATACTGGCATTTCGAGTAAAAATAAGTAATATTTATTACAAATAACGGCTATTTAACCTATTTAAAACGTTAAATGTAATAAATATCATTTGTTAAACTAAGAAATTCTTAGGGAAATCCATCTAATAAGAGGTAGTGCACTTTTATAGACTAGTACAAATACAAATCCATCCGTCCATTACAAATATTTGTTCCGTTCAATCTTATTAATATGTCAATAAGAACAAAAGGGACAAACTGAAAGGCTTGCTAAGTTAGGAGTAGCAATGTACCGAGGAGAAGTTTCGTAAATTGCGAAACTTCTATAGAAAATGTTCTTGGCAAATTAAATCTTATAAGAAATCTAATCATGCCAAAACCGTTGTATATAGTTACATACCTTTTAAAGTATAGTTTTTGCTTTGTTTACTAAATTGTGAAATATAATATTTTTCATAACAACTACTTTTTATAAGTTCTCATGGAAACATTCTCAATGAGAACTTACTCTTAAATTCTCATGAAAATTCTCGGAAATTTCCGAGTATATTCCCGAAATTTTGATAATGTTCTACAACTTGTACAATGTACATTGCTAGTTAGGAGTCACTTACGTATAGGGGAGTAAGTTTAAGGGATTAATACTTGAATACTCGTATACCTTACAGACTAAGTATTAGACAAACTACTCGCGCTTGTTACTTAGTAAGAAATTAAAACAATGAAACTATCATCGTGACAAAAATATAGTCGTAAATAAATTTTCATGTCGCTATAAATGTAAAATGTCCGATCACCGGACGATACGTGATTTTATGACGAACGGGTAGATTATGCGAAACAAACGCGTTTGTGAAAGGTCATCCAACTAGTGATGGAAGTATGTGAGAATATTATTTTGAAATTCCAAAATAAACTTTGTGTTTTATTTGTGGTACAATAAAACCACCTAACTCTAGTCCAATACTGCAACTATGGTCCACAAGTTCAGTTTCTAATAAGTAATAGTCCTAATCTTCTTTTTGGCTTTGTAATTTTTTTTTTTTAATTCATGAGGAATGTTTGCCTCTGAACAGCACGATTAGCATTTACTCCTAATGGAAGATTTTTGATTAAGTTTTGAACCATTGTATTTATTTTAGATAGCAATTTAAGCGAAACAGTAGGCTTATGATAGTTATGATGGTACCGCGTCTAATCGTTTGTCGCCGTTGCTGTCACGTTCTAACAAGCATGCAAGTGCGAAAGAGACGCGCAGTATGATAAATGGATATAACGGGACCATCATAAGCCACCAGGCTGGTTTCTTGTATTGCTGGATTCGTAATTCGTAAGTAATTGAATTCTTGAATCGACAAAATCGTATTATGGATTTCTTATTTTGTTAAATTTGTAATGACACCGGATTTTAATTTTTCATTTTGTTTGACACGGCGCTTATAAACAGATCCTGATGTAACAACTTATTGTAGTGAACAAAATGATATTATGGGACTGACGGCTGGCAAATTTATAAACTCATCAGTAGGGTTAGGATTTTGGTGGCATTTATAGAACAGAGAGCAGTGGCGTCAATGTTACAAACATTTTTTAACTTGAATAAATGATTAACGTATAAAATAATAAAGAAATTATGTTTAGTTCAAGCTGTATTTATCAACGAATTTTAATAAATAACATGAATTTTATTTTTGAGAATCAAGAAAAATATTAATTTTCAATAAAAATTTTGATAAATGAGAAAATATATTTAATTGATTTTCAAGGTTCTAGTTTTCTCGAAGCCCATAAATATTATATAATCATAAGCTATATTATAAATAAAAATATTGAACTTCATTTCATAGGTAGTCAAATATTAATACAATAAAATTATTTAATACTTAAAATGGGCGAAACCCTGTTAAAAAGAATATATTTATGTATTCGTTTTGATTAATTAATTATTCAATCAATCATAAACAATTTGAGCAACGACTCCACTCTTCTCTGTTCACCTAATGCCAACAAAATTCCTAACCCTACTCATCAGGCCAAAAAATACCAAAAAGCTTGACAATAAATGTAAATGAAAACAATAGCGAGAAGTTTTTATAAAATTATTCTAAGTATGGCAACTTCTGTTCGGTGCATTGCTAAGTTTGAAAATAATTTAAAACACGGTAGGTAGATACATATTCAGAGTGGTATAAGACACAAGTTCCAGTATTTAATTTGGGTAAACATTCTCATCGTTGTGAGTCACAATTTCTACTCTAGAATAGAGGCACTTATAGAAATAGTTTCAAAAATTAGGCATTAAAAGTGATTTTTCACTAACATCATTATTCTAGGTAATCTTCGTCATTATCTTTTCTCTCTCTAATTCTTATTTCTCGTTTTCGTGAGAATATTATTTAGTGCCGAATTCCCGAAAATATTAAGTAACAACGACACATCAACACATCACTAGTACCATAAAATAGATAACATGGTTCGTTAAATTTCAATTTGTGTTATTGAACATAGAGCTCCGTACTTTTTTGAATTTGAAAGCATTTTTATGTGAATATTCTCATTTCCTTTTTAGCACAATAGCTGTACCTACGCTGTCAGTTATTTTTAACGGATTATGTGTAATAATTAACATAATTATAAGTTTTTATATTAAGGTTTGCAAATCACTAGAATAATAGGTAGCTATAATTAAAGAATAAATAAAATTAATCATTGTATTGCACAATGAATTTATTTGTAAGAGTGAATTATCTGAAATTAACTTTTTATGGCCTCATGGATGGGGCTCCTGAGGCCATAAAAAGTGAGGGAGTATGTATAAATATCACAAAAATACGAGTATTGCCTATTAAATTTGAACTACCTATAAGTGTGTTTATCAACTATTTAACAGATGTACAATCATAATATTGTAATATTGTTAGGAGTTATTAGAGCCTGTTGAAGTCCAAAATAAAATGATGCGTCATTTCTCGGGTTTTCCCTTATGTAACATCACGTTTTAATATGAAGCAGACATCAAAAATGTATTGTCAAATGTATGTATCAAATTGTCGGGGATAAATAGTGCAACCGCGTATCCAACACATGTCAATAAGATTCTTATTTCAAACATACTTCTATGGAATCTAATCTTTATTTGCATGTGTTAGTTACGCCGCGGTATCGCACTATCCCCGACGAAATATCTAAATTGTCAAAATATTTTTTACAGGATTTATCACATAGAATAGAACTAAATCTCTGGATATTCTGTTCAGAGAGGGGTTAATTTTAATATTTCAGAGCGTGGGAGTTATTACTGAACGTCTTAGAAGTGCCCGCCCGAATACTGCTGTAGATAAATTACCAAGAGCGTAATTTGCGTAAATAATATTATTTTATAAATATTAGATATACCAAAGAAAAACGACCAAGATCACCTAACGTCCGAGGTGGGGATCGAACCCACGTACTCAGCTTTCGCGGCTGGTGCCTGTGCCTGTGTGATGTGTGTAATAAATTATTTTGATTTGTGTTTTCGCAATACGTTTAATATTATTTTATCTACTAATAATATTATTTATCTGATCTACGGGCATATCATAATTTCCCTATTATGTATTCAGAAGCGGTAATGTAATGACCTATATTAAGAGACTGGTGTCTGTAGCTGTATCATAATGTTAGCATTACAGTATCGTCGTCAGGATATTAAATATAACATTATGAAGTAAACTTCTTCATGTTTTATTTTTCAATAATATTTATTTTAGGATATCCTTACTAATCATCATCATCATATCAGCCGAAAGATGTCCACTGCTGAACATAGGCCTCCCCCAAAGATTGCCACAATGACCGGTCCTGCGCCACCCGCATCCAGCGGACTCCTGCTTTCATTATCATATCATATCCTTACTCAAATTGAATTATTTCAACTGATTTGAATTGTTATATTTAGAGGTATTTTACTTAGTGGATGGATATCAATGAAAATAAAGGTAAATTGTCATCCTAAACTTATGATTATGGATGTAGACAAAGTTATGAATGTGACTGTTCATAATTATACGCCATTAATAACTAATATTTATTTCGTAGTTTGTATGTATTGTGTACCTGCAATCTTATACATATAGGCCGTCTGTAATCTTCAATAATACTTTGCCAAACCAAAATCTTTTTACCAGTTATAGTTCTTCTTTCTCATGCCATATAATACTTTCCGAAATTTCATAAACTGGCGTCCTCTGAAATAGCCTGAAAAAAAATGGCGGCTCAGCTAAGGCGCCCCCATAAAATACAGGATGCCTTGATAGCAAAAAATGTATATTTTAGCATACAAAACGCATAATGAGGGTGTGATCTGGGGTCAAATCCGTCTGAAGCTAGCTTGAGTGACTTGATTAGAAAAATATACTTGTACAGGGTGATTCAGGAAACGCGAGAGGGATAGGCGAGGGGAATCCTATGAATAAGTCCACTATACGCTCATGCAAAGTGTAAGTGAGATTAACGTATTTTTGTGCCATAATTTAGTATTTACCACATGCATGGTGACTTCACAAGAAGTAAATAAGAAAAAAAACCGGCTAAGAGCATGTCGGGCCATGCTCAGTGTAGGGTTCCGTAGTTATTCGAAAACGGCTGAGAACGGCCAGGAGAAAAAAATCATGTCAACCTCGGACATGATTTTTTTTTCTCCTGTCGGAGTGTTTGTCTCCGAAAATATTGATAATATGGATATCAAATTAAAGAGTATGGTATAATTTTTTTATGTATTATAATTAGGAATTTAAAGATGTAGGAGAGGTATCTGAATAAATAAATATTAAATTTTTTCACTTTGTTGACGTGATGAATATTATACTTGTACCAAATTTCATATTTCTAGTACTAACAGCCAATGAGCAATACTGCGGACAGACAGACGGATGGGCAGACGGACATGGAGAAACTATAAGGGCTCCTCTTTTACTACGGAACACTAAAAACGTGTAGGTAGACATTTCTAGGTCCATAATTCTATTCAACTGGTAAAAAAACCTTTTTAACGAAAAAACGACCCAACATCCAAAATTTAAAATTATATAAAAGCTCGGTCCTAAAACAACTTGGGCCATGCAAGTATAATTATGTGAATCTTCACATGTCCACATATACGTGTGTTTAGATATGTTAAACGTCTATATATAGCTACTTTGAGCGTTTTCATGTCTCGATATCGTTTACAATTCTAATTTGAAGCGATTCAACGAAGACCGCAAATGAATGTGTCATGTGTGAGTGTTGTGGTATAGCCAATAACTAATTGTGCAGTGTTATTTTTTTTTAATGTCATAAGGTGGAAGTGCTAGTACCCGACACTGTAGCAATTTTCGTCATCATAGCTTGAGTTACCATCGATAAGATAAAATAAACTATTAAGTATTTAAACTATGATAATTGTATGTGCCTTCAATGCTTCAATGCTTTTTTTTCTGGGACACTTTTTTATTACTAACAGGATTAAAAGAGCTCGTGATTCTGAGTATAAAAAAGTAAATAAGTGAAAAAATATAAAAAAGACAACAAAATAAAAATCCGCCCTGTATTGTAACAATGTTACTATTGAATACTTTCAATAAAATGTACCGCAGTAACATTATCACTAAAAGTGTAACACTGTTTTTCGTGTTCTGTCGTGTCGTGCAGCAAAGTCGTAAGCGGTTTTTCTGTTTATTTTTTCTCTGGAAAAGGAAGACCGGTTCTCTTTAAAGGATGTGTTAAAAAGGTTTGTCGTCATTTTATGACGTCACTTTTCATTATGTGGACTGTATAGGTAAGAATCCTAAGTCACCTGTTGTATATTCTTATGTAATAGTCATCTATTCAAATAGACAATACATGTTTTTATTAATGCGAACACAAACAAAACAAATATATTACAATCACAATCATAATAGATTACAATCACATACAACAGGAGTTTTTCTTAACTTTTTCAGCTATAACTACCGCTTATGTTTTGTTTTGATACCGACAGTGCCAACTACAGATGTCATATATACCATAGATCAAGCAAACGAATCTACTTAGCGTGTCAAATGAACTCAGTGAAATCCACCGAGTTGTCCGTCTTTAATCGCAGCTTGCAGCTTTCGGGTGTCAAATTTTGTAAGTTGAAGTGAACAAAAACATTTATAATGCCTTCTTGAGTAATATTAATTGCAACAACACAAAAAAATATGAATACTCAAGGGCCTGAGACATATTTAAAATCATAGGCAAGTAACAACTTCACAATCTAACACGCTCGGCCACCATACAAATGAATGAACTTGTTTCTTCTGTCCAAATCTAATTCTGTGGTGCCAACGGCCGCGCACGGAGCACCAGCCTCTCTCTCTCTACATAGGTCTTCCTTTTCAGATCTCAGATCAGACTGTGCCTTGCCTTACCGCATCATCATCACTAAAATCATATTTTCTCTCGCCATGCCCAATTGCTCATGGCAAATTTTCAACAGCCTCTCAACACCGTCCCCAAATGACAACGATTGTCCCATCTTCGTGGGATGCGACCCGGCCTCAGCTGCAGTAGCGGAAACGTGAGCTACACATACTCCAGGAGGAGTATCGTTTGTATCCAGTTCACGATACCGACAGTCACCATCAAATAACTCGGAGCGGACGCTATGCTTAAAAATATCGGAAAATGTGCACTCTAATGCTATGACAATAGAGGCCTGATGGGACATTTGTGAGCACCTTGGGTCGATATATATTTGTTGTCGTTGTTTGACAATTGACACACGCAGTAGGCATGTTTGTGCTAAACGCGCTTAGTAAAATTGTAGTAGTAACAACTTCATCATCATCATCATCATCATCATCAGCCTATGTTAGTCCACTGCTGGACGTAGGGCCTCTCCTATTAACTATGCGTATAGACCCATTAGGTGGTCAATGCCTATAATCGCCACGCTGGGCAAGCGGATTGGCGACCGCAGTAATGTGTCCACTATGATGACGCTGCTGCCCATCATCAATCTTGTAGAATGGTCAGTGACACTTCAATCCCTTAGTCGACTCTTACGACACCCGCAGGAGGAGTTGGGGTGGTGACAAATGTATTCTTACTGCCGTCACCACACGGCATAAGTAACAACAAGCAGTAACAACTTAAAACACCCCAATAACCGCCATTTTAACCTTTTGACCGCCACAGTCGGCCATAAACGACAACGGAAATTTCCGTTGCCTATAGTATTTGAAGTGTTCCCTCGATTGCACCAAGATTCCATCATCAAATCTGAACCCGACGACAATTTTTTAACAAAAAAAGAATTGTCTAAATCGGTTGACGCGTTTTCGAGTTAATCGGGGAACAAACAAAAAAAAGATTTCGTTGAATTGTAATCCTTTTTGAAGTCGGTTAAAAATAATGCTCATTGAATAATTACATCGGTAATTGTTTTCAACTACAACACAATCAACTCGTCGATTACCTACTGGGATTGTAATTATGCTTGTTTGTTCTTATTCAATCGATCAATTATGACGATTCACACGTTTTTCAATAGTCAATACTATTGAATTGGTCACGTGTATCGATTATAGGTACATGTAAACAGCGCACGAATGGTATTTTGTAGGTAGTACTTCCTTTACTTTACTTTTGCTTTTGCAGACTTATGGTTTAATTTTTATCGCCTGTTGTCATCACGCTCATACATATAAGTGTACGTAGCACCGTGTGAACGATGAAATCGGCTTAAGGTGCATTTCGACCAAACGAGCATTCGCTCTTTCTATCCCCCACTCTACGAAATTCGTTCGTTACGCAAAACGTGATTCGTCGAAATTCGTTGATTTCGTAGAGAGGGGGATAGAATGAGCGAATGAATGCTCGTTTGGTCAAAATGCACCTTATGCATCTATAAAGTGCACTAAAACACATTCGGGGAATAATTCTCTCATGTATTTAAAACTGAGCTGTTTTGTAATACGCTTCACGTGCGTGTCGTAAGAGTCGACTAAGGGATTGAAGTGCCATTGATCATTCGATAATAAAAGATTGATGTCGGGCACCAGTGTCATCATAATGGACACACTACTACGATCGCCAAGCCGCTTGTCCAGCGTGGCGATTATGGCCAATTACCTCCTAATACTTAATAATATAAAATAATAATATTTTAGCCTATATAATATCCCACTGCTGGGCACAGGCCTCCTCTCATATAGAAGAGGGATTGGGCTATATTCCCCACGCTGGCCCTAAGCGGGTTGGGAACTTCACATACACCTTTGAATTTTATCGTGGATGTATGCAGGTTTCCTCACGATGTTTTCCTTCACCGAAAGCTAATGGAAAATATCATCTGATATTCCGTACATAAGTTTCGAAAAAACTAATTGGTACGAGCCAGGGTTTGAACCCACGACCTCCGGAATGAAAGTCAAACGTCTAAACCACTGAGCCACCACCGCTTTTTAATCCTCCTATTAATACTTACGCATAGTTAATAGGAGAAGCCTCCGTCCAGCAGTGGACTAAGATAGGCTGATGATGTTTGTAGATATATCTAAATATGTTTAATTAAGCCGATATTGAGCAAAAGGTAGGCATTTAATTACTCGCAACTCGAGCCAGAGATAAAAGCTTTGTAATTAGTTTACAATTTTTATATGATCCGTATTTTTCATTACACGTGCGAAGAAAAGAATACATTCTAGAGAAAAAAATATATTTACTAGAGTATAATTAATGAAAAATATTGGTCAGCTTTCCGGTTTACAGCGTCAGATACGAAAGGAAAAAAACTACTTAAAAAAAATTTGGAACCGTGCATCAAAAGATATTGATTGATTCAATATTAAGATATAATGAAATATTTATTCATGTTTACGGTTCTGTAGTAAACTACGAACCTTATAGTTTCACCATTACCATATGTCTGTCCGTTTGGTCCCAGAGTAATTCAGTTAGTACTAGAAATTTTCAAAAAGGTACGCGATTAGGAAACTTGGTGTACTTAGGTATACATATTAGTCACGCCGTCAAAGTGGGGGAATAAATTATAGAAAAAAATAGCCTTTTTTCCGACTTTTCGAACACTTTACAGGGTTTGTGGTCGCCCGCAGACCACGAACCCTGTAAAGTGTACTACGCTTAAACGAACAGATCAAAAACAAGTAAGCACCGCATAATAATAGTACATTGTGCATCTAGGGAGATAAGTACGGTATTACTAACGAGAGTAGTAGAAGCCCGATGCCATAGGCGGAGGGCTTTTAATTACTCGAGTTAGTATTCCGCTTACCAACCGTGATGCATACAATCACACTTGCGATCAAAAAAAAATAGTAAGACAAAATATTATTAAATGACGTAGGTACTAACACTTATAATAGCCCCTAGGGAATTTCATTTTTCTATTACTACCGCAATGCATGCAAGCAATGGCGCGCTTACCAAGCAAGTGTGATCAAAAAAAAATACGCGTATACTTGAATGATTTTTACAAGTAATCTTTTTTATGACTAGTAGACAACTTTAATAAATTTTAATATGCCTAAAATACCTTACTACATAAAATCCGAACCCTTTTCGATAACCTCGAAATAGTCGAAATATAAACCATACGTATTAAAACTGAATAAAAAATATTGTACCAATCTTACTAATTATGTACCTATGCAAAAAACAAAATAAAAATTCTTTAATTTCCGTAAAAACACTGAATTTTTGGAGCTCTGGGACAAAATAATGTTTTAGTAGAATTTGTCTACTGATAAGAAAATACCTAATCTACCTATTCGTGCTGTCTCATTAGTAAGCTCTGTTATCCAGATTACCGGCCGTTGACCCTGGAGTAAAACAATTAGTCTGACCAAACAATTACTACGGTTGAATAAATGCTGCCTTGGGATGTAGGGTAAAAAGAATCCGAACAAAATGTGTTTCAACAAGAGGAAGGTCAGATTTTCTGACCGCACTCGGGATTTATCGTATAAAACCGATGTAATTATTGGATTCGGTTAGTCATATTGTAAGAGAAAAGGAAGCTTTCTTTAAATTTTGCATATATTATTTATTGCTGTCAAAGCACTGGACCAGAGCCTTATAGTTATTTTATTTTCACTTGCGATTCAGCGGGGTAATGTTGCCAGCATCATTGGTACCACGCCGCGGGGGCCGTTTTTAGATTTGGTTTAGTTGTATATTTTTATTTATTACGTAGTTTTATAATATTACAGTTTTAATTTTCTATATTTTGTCGAATAAATGGATATTGTTTAAAAATGACCCTTATTGATAATAATATTTTAGCCTATTATAATGTTCCACTGCTGGACACAGGCCTCTTCTCATACCTATATGAGAGGGATTGGGCTGCAATCCCCACGCTGACCCTAAGCGGGTTGGGAACTTAACATACACCTTTGAATTTCTTCGCGGATGTATGCAGGTTTCCTCATGATGTTTTCCTTCACCGAAAGCTAATGGTAAATATCATCTGATATTCCGTACATAAGTTTCGGAAAAACTCATTGGTACGAGCCAGGATTTGAAGCCACGACCTCCGGAATGAAAGTCACATCTAAACCACTGAGCCACCACAGCTCCTCATAGCAAAAAATATTTTTAGGTTACATTTTTCATTCGTAACATGTTAATCATTACGTAAACACAACATCGAATTAAATTTCATACCTGGAAATTCGTTTGAGAAAATAAAACGATTCATATTTTTGGTATATTCTACATTTCTAATTTAGTTATACGAATGCCTATGATTTAATAAATAAATATTGAAATACCTAACTTGTTTTATTTATTTACACACATTTTCAAGTTTGTATTTTTGTGTCTATGTCCTTACATAGACACAAAATAACATAATAGACATATTTTTTTTATGTTATTTCATCGATAAAGTTACTCACATAAAAATACGAATTATTTATACTTTAACCACGCCTGAGACTTCCGGATAATATTATAAATGAGTAATTATCCTGAGTTTTAACCAGTATACAAATAATTCATTGTAGGTATATAGATATTTTAATGAAGAGTTCAATTATCACAGAAAATAATGTCTTTATTTTTTTGTCATCTTAAAATAATAATAAAAAAATAAACACAATTAAATTAATATTAAAATAATATACATTAAATGATGTTTAGAATAAAGTCATCTTTTCTGGAATAACAAATCAAGTAATTCAGTTTACCTATCAAGATATTTAAAATCTAGACAAGCGGCTATGCTATTCTCTTATTGACACATTCGACGCTGCGTTCGTCAACGAGCTCGATGTCGAGACAGCCTTGTCTAAAACCCTAGCTGTTTGATTTGACATTAGGAATCGAGGTTGTGGGCGAGTTCGTCGCTGTTTTTCGTTAGACAATACGAAGTTCATACATTAAACGTCAAACTTTCGACGTAATGTAGTTCCAGCTCACGCCGCATTCGTCGCCGAGCACTAGTGTCGTTTAAAGTACATTAGTGAATACCATTTTTAGGCTCGACGCTGCCGCAGCACTGACACAGCGCTGACAGCAAGGCGGTTTCCTTAGTGAATAACACTGCTGAATATTTCTTAAATGCATCTTAATATAAACCTATCAAAAAATTCTAAAAGATGAATCTAGAAAAACTTGGTAAACACCTAATTACATAATTAAATTAATAAAAGTTAACGAATCTATTATAATACTAAATGATTTATTTTATTCTTAAAACCAGACAATCTGATTGCTGTCACCATCTCGTTACATTAAAAGTCAGCTTTCTGTTTTATCAACTCATTTGCTTTAATGTAGGAGCTAACTAATTTCGCAAATTTGCTTAAAAATGTAGGATCATTTATTGCTTTGTTAGTCAGCGTTTTTTCAGATTTTCAGATGATTCGTCTGTTGGTTTATTTGCTAATTATCATAACATGATAATATTTTTTAATGCCTTTTTACAGAGAATCGGTATCAAAATAGTTCTGCAGGTCTAGCCAAGATGCCATTCTGGAATTGTATACGATAAACGAAAACTTATAAAGTCACGTGACCATATTTCATACATTTATTTATGGTCATGTGACGTATCGATTATCCTAAGTTAAAAATATAAATTATGGTGTAAAAATAATGGGGTATTGTAACGACACACACAGCCATAAAAATATAAACATAAATATAATTTTAGTATGTCCATGTATGTAAGTTATATTACAATAAATATCATGGGATATACCCACACAAATCGACAGGCAAGACTTGTGGATACTAACCCCTTATTCATAAATATCTCCTAACTTAACAAGCCGCTAAGTATTGTTTGTCCCTTTCCGTCTTACCAATATGTCTACAAGAGCGAAAAGGATAAACAAGCAGTTTGCTAAGTTTAATTAGGAGAAGTTACGAGGAGAGCTAGGAGGAGGAGGCACTAGGTCGATTTGAATAAAATGTCCCAAGATATTTATTTATCATGCATACCTAGGTAATAAATAGCATTGGCTAATGTTCTGCAGTGAACTAATATGTAGGGTTATGAATTTTGGTGGCATTAGGTGAACAGAGAACAGTGGAGTCGTTGCTCAAATTGTTTATGATTGATTGAATAATTAATTAATCAAAAATAATACATAAACATATTCTTTTTAACAGCTACCCTAGGTTTCGCGCATTTTAAGTATTAAATAATTTTATTGTATTATTATTTGACTACCTATGAAATAAAATTCAATATTTTTTTATAATGTATCTTATGATTATTATGTAATATTTATGGACTTCGAGAAAACTAGAACCTTGAAAATCAAATAAATCCATTTTCTCATTTATCAACATTTTTATTAAAAATTAATATTTTTCTAGATTCTCAAAAATAACATTCGTGTTATTTATTTAAATTCATTGATAAATCCAGCTTGAACTAAACACTATTTCGTTTTTATTTTATAAGTTAATCATTTATTCAAGTAAAAAATGTTTGTAACATAGACTCCACTGCTCTCTGTTCCATAAATGCCACCAAAATACTAACCCTACTAATATGTCTGATGTGATCTTTCCCTGACTATTTTAGTTGTACACTCTGTACTGAATACGAGTACCTATGACCTACATGAAATTTAATTTAACTTGTAAATAAAATTGTCTGAATCCCTCCGTGAGTGCGGTCGGTTTCAAGATTAATTATATTTATTTGCGGATTCATTTCAACCCCATTATATAAAACGGTGAAATGTTAAATTTGCGTTCGCGGTTAATTACGGCGCGAACTGTGGCTATTAATTCAAGTATCCCACATTCACAGTTAAATACTTTTTGGGTAAATCAGCTTTTAGAACGCAACACGATACGATAAAAAATATTTACAGAGTCCGCAGCAAAGATGAAGATCGATAACAATATTTAGATTTGAAATTACCGTCAATAGGCTACTTGACCCATTTTTAAATTTTGTCGGATATTATTAATCAATATCTGATTAACGGAACAAAAATATAAATATATTTTTTCACGACCTAGAAAACTGCAAAATTATTACTTAAAACTTAAACTTTCGTTACCGCGCGAAAACGATACTAGCCATGTTAATGCTTAGATTATCTGTGGTGTGACGTGACGTCACTCAAACCGAAAACAAACATTTGACATGTCACTTATTTACGTTATGTCAATGTCACAGCAAAGCTACATGCCTACATGTCCATGGCGAATTTCACTCGTATAAGATTCGACATGAAGTTAGTTTATGATCCTATGACGTCACATCATGCCCGACACCGTTTTCCGACTACGAAATAAAAAAAATGAAACAAAATTTTCAATAAAAAATATGTACCCATCAAACATTTTTAATACACCGTAATCGAAAAATATTGATCTTTTCAATAAATACTACAGAAAATAATAATGTTTTGCAGTAAATTTGATATGAGTCAAGTAGCCTATTGCTTAAGAGTTCTTTAATACCTAAGTATTATGGTCTCATATATTTTACAAATTTTAGAAATTAATAACGTTTTCTCATAACTCAAAACACTCTGAAAATAAATTTCAGTTCATTCCCGTAACTGCAACCCGTGCCAACTTTCATGCCATTTTCCTATACAATGTACGAAAATGATCAATATTTTTTCGTGATTTTATTTTTCTCAATGGCATAAACTTATATACATTTAATTATATGTATTATAATTTTTTTTCTTAAAATGTACTTGATGAGAACAGAAAAACAATACATTAATATCAACTTACTGTCAGACCAATTTTTCATAGTAATTTGTATGGGAATTTCAGATGAAAGTGGCACGGGTTCCTGTTACAGGAATGAGCTGATTTTTTAGAGGGTTTTTGGGTTAAAGAAGCCGAATTAGGGGGTATACGTTATTAATTTCTAAAATTGGTAAAATATGGAAAACCCTAAAAGGTAGGTAATACAAATAGAGTAACAGATGACTATCTGTGAGTCCCTATAATTGGCTTCCTGACTCCAGTTTAAATTTTATTATTGTTTTTTTTAGCCGTTGGTTCTCCAAATATGTAAAAAAAAATTATTATGAAGAAACTCATTAGACTTCTAAACTATCCATACTTAGAAGGGCAGAAGGATTTTCTAAAACTACTTCAAAATGGCCGCGTGGTGACAGTAAAAGATGTATTTGTAACCCCAAATCTTCCTGTGGACGACGTAAGACTTGACTAAGGGATTGAAGTGTCACTGAATATTCGTGTCTAGAAGATTGGTGACGGGCAATATCTTCATAGTGGACAGTGGACACACTACTACTGCGATCGCCAACCCACTTGCCCAGCGTGGTGGTTTTGGGCATAATAATATCTCGTCCGTATAAGGCTAGTCGTATAAGGCGTCCATACGCAAATAATACGCATAATAATATGTAGATGATATGAAAGATTTCCCTCCAACTCCTAAAACCGCCAGTTGATAAAGAGAAGCTGAAGATGTGTGTGTGTGTGTGTGTGTGTGTATGTGATGTGTGTAAATAATTTTACAAAATGCTATTTCCTATTTAATTACACTAAATGAAATCTAATTCTATTTTAATTACACTATTAATTATATTTCATTTTATTACTCTGAACCGCAACAAATTAATAAACCTTACAATAGTGATTTATTAAATAGGACTTATTTTGTACAATTTTGATATACGCGTCTGTTGTTACCAATTAGTTTCCACTGAATCATTTAAGTCCAATCTTCTTTGCATTTATTAACTTTATAGTATTTACTTTGCTATACGGCTATACCGTAAAAAGGTAGATACGTAGATATTTAATTTTACAGCTGACGGTAGGTACATGTTTGTTGTCAAGAATGTCATTTAAATGGATCGCAAAGAACTTCACTTCTTGGAAAACGTCATTCATGGGGTGATCAAACTTTGTTTTCAATTTCGCATATTCTATATATTATATACAAGTATATTAGGTGGGGCCTGTAGCTGGAGCAAATATTTAAATATTATTCTTTTGGTTTGGTTTGAGTAATCTGCCTTGTACAAGTTAAATTTATGATATCTAGTGACTAAGTAGTTACGATTTACTTTTAGTTTACCATAAGTTACGCCACAACGCTTCGACTATGTTTTGTCACTGAAGTTATAATGTAATCATTCTCGAATGCCTGCATTGTAGTATAAATGGCAGTTTCTTTGAATTGAAATTACGTTTATTGTATAACATATTTCTCTTAACTTAAAAAAAATAGGATGATGCCGTTTTTTGCGACCAAACAGCGACAGAATCGAACCGATGTACAGTCGAGTGCATTAATATATAGACACATTTGTAAGGGATCAGTATGGAGAAGTGTATAATATATATTAATGCCCTTGACTGTAATAGGTGAAACATGCAAACTTAACACAAAACAACTTTTTAAATTGGTCCCTAATGAACATGACATTTTGTGGCATTTAAAATGTGGTATAATCCAACAAGCTGGCTACATTTCAATAAATCGTTTTAGTTTTTAATTTTATGTATCTTTTTAAGCAAATTAGATGACATATCACATCTTTTGTAATTACGTTTTAATAATTAAAAGTCCAAATGTAATACAGATTGCGCTGGGTGAACTAATTTATAAACCGTTTATATTCTTTTCACTGTTAAAATAATGTTTTCTGTCATTGCCATGGTTACGGTCGCCTGAGTCACGCTGGTTTTATGCAAAATTATGCTACTTGAACTATGCAAACCCACATTTTTCTAGTGTTAATAAATTCTTACTTTAATGGGCCACCAGACCTACAGACATGCACTACTTGCATGTTTGCATAATTTTGCATAAAACTAGCGTGACTCAGGCGACCGTAACCATTGCCATGGTAATATAACAGACAGAAAAAAGTTGATTCACCCATTTAAATGATTCATTCGTGTTAAGGTGCGTTTAAACCCAAAGAGCATTCGCTGTTCTAGCGCCCGTTCTACGAAATCAACCAATCACGTTTTGTGTAGCGATCGAATTTCGTAGAGTGGGAGGTTAGAACAGCGAATGCTCTTTTAGTTTGAACGCACCTTTACGGGATTCACCTTGTATGTATTTTACGTACTTCAAACTCAAAGCACTTGTCAACACACGTTGACATCAGTTAAAAAGGATAAAAATAAACATTTGCTCGTAACTAAAGTACATAAACAGTCTTTGAACTTAGATGAAGCCCTTTGTGTGAATAAGTTTCTTGGGAAAATTTACTTTCCATCACACTTGCTTGTTATGGGGTGTTATCCCACACATGTTTTTCACGAAAAACGAAGGATCTTATTGTTATTTACACGTAAGACACCGATTATAGCAACAAACTTATTTAATACGTTACTAAACATGTATTATATTTTAATTAAAACTTGTATTGAACAGAAGAAAAGAAATATTGAAATATTAGAGTCTGCTATATAGGTATAGCAGAAACTAATTTCATTCAGCAATAAAAAACAATTAAGGATTATTTTCATTCTTTTGCTTTCTTAATTCATCATCATCATCAGCCTATGATAGTCAACTGCTGGACGTAGGCATCTCCTATTAACTATACGTATAGACGCATTAGAAGGTAAAAGCCCAAAATTGCCACGCTGGACAAGCGGATTGGCGATCGCAGTAATGTGTCCACTATGATGACGCTACTGCCCATCATCGATCTTTTATCAAATAATGGTCAGGTATACTTCAATCCCTAAGTCGGCTCTTACGATAACCGCAGGAAGGTCGACTTGAAGTACGTAATGTTGCAATACTATGATGCTTGAGCAAGCAACACTGCGTGTAGTCTGAAAATCATCGCATGAAATAAATAACAAATCTAAGCTTTGAAGCAACGCAGAGAACGTGGTGACCTAATAGGCTACTTGACTCATATCAAATTTAGTGCAAAAAATGATTATTTATTGAAAAGATCAATATTTTTCGATTACGGTGTATCAAAAGTGCTTGATGTTTTTTTATTGAAAAATTTGTTCAATTTTTTTTAATTTCGTACTCTGAAAACGGTGTCGGCCATGATGTGACGTCATAGGATCTTAAACTAACTTCATGTCGAATTTTATACGAGAGAGCCATGGACATGACTGTAGGCATGTAGCTTTGCTGTGACATTGACATAACATAAGTGACATGTCAAATGTTTGTATTCGGTTTGAGTGACGTCACACCACAGATAATCTAAGCATTAACATGGCTAGTATCGTTTTCGCCCGGTAACGAAAGTTCAAATTTTAAGTTATAATTTAGCGGTTTTCTAGGTCGTGAAAAAATATATTTCTATTTTTTTTCCGTTAATCTGATATTGTTTAATAATATAAGACAAACTTTAAAAATGGGTCAAGCAGTCTATTGAGATATTTAAAATTCTAACTGGACACGTTACTATAATCTGAAAGATTTCCACAACATCTATACGCGCCACAATAATAATGGTCTCAGGGGTCATCACCTAAAATTGCTCGCTCGCAGGTCATATAGCAACCCCCACAGACACTTCTTGAGCAACAGAGTGGTCAATACTTGGAACAAGCTCCCGGAGGATGTAGTTTCGACTCTCAGCATCAACCAATTCAAACACGTCACAAGTGTGTCGATACCCTAGCACTGTCATCTCCGTGGCACTTCAGTAAAGGCTGGCACGTTTGCCAACTCAGGAAAGCTGCTCAATCGAATATGCAACCATAGGCAATGGTTTTATATTTGAGCCGTTTGCAGTGGAGACTTTAGGACCTTTTGGTCTCTTAGGTCTTCAAAGAGGTGAGGCAAAAGCTGTACGATCTGACGCGTGACCAGAAGGCTGGTTCATATCTAGCACAGCGGATCAGCATTGCCATTCAACGTGGCAATGCTGCCAGCCTTCTTAGCACGCTGCCGATTGACAGTGATCTGGGGCCATTTTTTTATTTATTATTTAGTAGTACTTTCGTAAGTTTAATTTTAAAGTCTAGTTTATTATTTCTGTGTAGATAATATTGTTTATAGTTTTCAAAAAGTTTTTCTTATAATAAATTCAAAAACAGATTTGATAAGCACATTTTAGCACATGTCCAAAATATATCTTAAAACAATATCGGGCCGAGAGTCATTGGATTCAGGCACCGCCAGCTCTGTTGTCTCAACTGTCTGCCTGAATAACAAGAAATAATAATAATAAATCCGATCGGTATTTAAATATCGAATGTGCATCTGGTGACATAAATCTGTCACACACACTCCGGACTCCCTGTTAATAATATTAATATATCGGCACATCAACATAGCGGACTAATTGGATAATTAAGATACTTTACTGCCGGATTTATGACCCGTGGGATTCAATTATGTTTTTAATTCCGTTAGTATATTGAGGTTCGATATTTTTTTTTTTGAGACTTATATCTGTCCATTTTATTTGTCGTGTGTAGACAATAGTAGTTTCTCAAACATGCAATGAAATGTTGTCGTTACGTGCCTAATAAGCGGCCGGGAAGTACATCGTTACCGGCCAAGGCCAGCCAGCGCCTTTTTTAAATTTTCTATTGACATTACAAAATTTTGCAGTTGTATTTATTTAAGTTATATAATTTATAATATCTATTCAAATTAATATTTAAAAAGCAGAATTATACGGTGCGATCCGCTGGACCCGATCACCAAGTGAACATTGCTTATCTCAGTCGTCGACGATCGAGTCGTATAATACCGCTTTTTTAAATTAAAAATGTGCTTACCTCTCAAACAGGTCAAACTTAAAAATTAATTCACAAACTGTCGGTGACGTATTTGACTTTTGTTGTGTTGACTAATAATTTCTTAGAAACAAAATACATTTTATTGTTTTATTTCATTGCATGTTTGAGAAAAGTATTATAATTACCGAGGCCGGGAAGTAACTGGTTGCCGGCCAAATATATATAGCGAGGCCAGATAGTATTCGGCCGGCAACCCATCATTTCATCGCCGACTATTTGTAGGTACTAAATCCGGACCAACAAAATTTTGTTGACAGGTATTTCCTTTTTTCCCCATTCCTCGGCAATTAATATATCAGGTGAATATGAGGTGTTTTTTCGCAGAAAATAATGCGAATATTAAAGTAAATTTTTTTTCTAATATTTATAGTATGGCTAGAATCTTTTTTTTTATTCAGGTAGGTATTACATTACATTAAATTTCTCTGAATATGTCACTAAATAAAAAAATGTAGAATAAGTTTGTGTAACAAAAGCGTAGAACATTAAAAAAAACACCGAAAATGTATGGTAAGTTATACAAGTTTTTTTGTCACGATTCACTTGCAATTTTATATCTACGGTGTGAAAAATTCAGGGAAATCCCAATACAATCTGATGTCAAAAACGGTTCCACTCGTACTAAAAATATTTTAAATAGGTAGATTCCGAAGTTTTCGTTAGGTCCGCTGCTATTCCTTAGTGGTAACACTGGTAACATAATACCTGGCACCCTAGTGAAAAGGGGTATAAATCGAAATTTGCCACTTTACAGGAGAGCCAAAAAACGATTGGCGAAATTATTCAAAATTACTGTGCCGAAATGGCTAAAGAATTAGAATAACTTTAAATGTACTTTGAGTAAATACAATGTGCTCTTTCACATGCCGTCATTGGTTTATGGCTAAAATCAATAGTTTTAAAAAAAATTGACTTGTACCCACTGAAATAAATGCTATTTAGAAATATAACCAAATTAGTACCCCTTTTCACATATATTGGACATTAGTGAAAACGGGTATACATTTAACTTATTTTATAATAACTATTTTTGAGATGTACTTTTACGAAAAAAAATTAGCTAAGTTTGTTTGCGAAATTAATTTTAATGGCATAGCATGTACGTATACAATATAATCCCAAAAAAACGACTTATACCATTGTGCACAAAATGTTAGTAACGTGTAAAAGGGAATAACAAGATTTATATTAATCACTTTATTCACTTGTATCCAAATTCTATGAAATAAGTTAAAATAAAAATATTTATTTTTTTCCATTTATTATTAGAAATTATTTCCTTGAATTAGAAAAATATTACTTCTTTTCAACAGCCAAAACACAACGCATCATAAACTGAAATGTTTTTTTATTTTCATAGTACCAAAAAATACCATAATGTAGCATTTATTTAATATTATCAAAATCGTGTCATAATATTTTTTTTCTCATGCCTTAACACGGTACTCGACAAAAAACCTAAATAGTACAAATAGTCCTGCTGTCCGAATTATAACTTTATGCCCTGGATGTCGTGCGCGCAGCTAGGTAGGTACGTTCCGTAACGCCTGAATGGCAATTTTGTATCTTATCGAGTCACCTAAAATAACATACTATTGAAAATCGATATTTTATTTAAAAAAACTATTGTCTATAGCCTACTACCACACAACTGTAAAAAAAAATAAGTTCGAAATAGTAACGTTGCATTGCAGTACTCTGTATGGAATCTTAATAAACAGACTTTAATCGACGAGTATAAAATGTTACTATTATGTTCTATCGATTATAATTCTTATAAAAGTTGTATAGGTAAATATAGGTACGATCAACTTGAATTATTGAGTTATTTATACATTAACTTTATTAATTTCGTTAGTAGACAATTTAATTTTTTCGTATTCGTAAAAAGTGGCCAGGCATGGTTTCTGGGTGGCTGTTTTGAAATTGTTCTAATCACATGTTTCTGGAGTAATATAGATATAGCAACAGCCATAGAACAGCAGCAAATACTCGTACAAGGCTATTATAGAGCGCTTTCTATATTACCTAGATCATTAAGTAAAATTGTTACTATAATTAAAAAAAAAAGTATTTGCGTTAGGTCATTTAAAACTGTCTACACAAACTAATATTACTAACATAGGTTTTAAGAAATAAGCAGCAGAATATAACCGCTTGAATTTGAAAAAAAATACAATCATACTTTAAGAAAATCATGAACTACTAAGTAAATAAAATTTAAAAAATTAACACTATTTTAAACATTGTGTATATATAACGAAACTTAGTGTAAAAGGGTACAACTTAGTACAAATCCGTCAATTTACTGGTGTTAAATGTTAAGTAATACTTTTTAAGTTAGTGCAAACGGATATAATTCCCGCAAATGGATTGTATCACATGTAAAAAACTGTAATTCTTAGTGATTAAAGTAGACTTGTACCCGTAACAACATAATTTTATTCGTGAATATGGATTTATGTCGAATTGTATCGCAAAAAATGTTTTTATTGTTCGTGTAAAGTGATTTAAATACACATGGATCCTCATTATCCGAGTGACCATCAAGAGAATATGAGTAGTTATAGCGTTACACACAACAAAAATCCAAAAGCGTAAAACTTAGCTACACTAATACCTTTTGTAAGTTTACAACGATATACTTTTTTTTGTTAGTAAGAATTTATTTCAACTTATACCTGACACTACATGGTCATTAAATTTGTGTTAGTTATACCATATTACACGACCGTAACTCTGTCAATTTACGTGATATCTTAGATCCTTTTACACCAACAGATGCCATTTTTTTTTTGAAATTTTTTGGTACACTTAACTCAATTTGGCCAAAATTCGACTTATACCCCTTTTCACTAGGGTGCCAGAATACATTGTTGATCCTTCCATGGCTATAATTGACGATTCACTATTGTGATAGAGGCTTAGGCCCCCACTACGGAAATTCCAGAGAAATTTTCAGTCTTCCAATTTGTGTATATTTTTACAATAATTTTCTGTTTTTCGTAAAAGTTATTATCTGTTTACATCTCTCTGATTCTCCGTGATTGCCTCTCTAAAACTTTTAAAAACCGCCACCAGTGGCGCTGGCCGTCACTAAACATGAAATCAAGCAAACTACTCATATATTAAATTAAGTTACAAAATTATCTAATTTAACTAACTAAATTATTAAATGTTTTATAAAATAAACAACAGCTTCTTATAATTATTTCTATCGTATTATTTTAAACATAAAATAAAAGTAGGTTGCAATTGCAACCTATTTAAGATTCCGCCCGCGAGTAACTTGAACATTCGTATAAATACTATTTAAACAAAATGTGACTTTTGATATTAGTAAATGGTGAGAAAACCAAGGGAAAATTATAATGATAATTAATTAATTAGTAAATGGTAACCAAGGGAAAATTATAATGATAATTAATAAATCAATCTTGTTCGCTGCGTACTGTAATACTATGTTATTGCTAAAGAAACAAGGAACGTCGTGTCGTAGGCATACATCAAAGTAAATACGCCTCTCCTATGCCAACTCGTTATATAACAAGAACAGTCATGTTTACCTGAAACAAACACGGCGAAACATTGCTCGGCCGCAAAGCAAAGAGCACTAAGTATCCACGAGTCTCTTCCAAGTTGGCACATTTTCCTCAGAGTCCTCTAACCTTGAACAGCCTAGTGTTGGTAAGGACTCGAGTCGTTTGAATTCTTCATTGTAATATAAGACTCGATTTAGTTTTAAGAACTACTGTCATGTAGTCAAAACTTGAGTTATTTTACAATGTTACATGAGTCCTTCCAGAAAACTCGCTAAATTTGTGTTTTGAAATTAAGGTTTTCCTATATCATCATCATCATCATCATCAGCCTATGATAGTCCACTGCTGGACGTAGGCCTCTCCTATTAACTATGCGTATAGACGCATTAGGAGGTAAATGCCCATAATCGCCACGCTGGGCAAGCGGATTGGCGATCGCAGTAATGTGTCCACTATGATGACGCTGCTGCCCGTCATCAATCTTTTTCCTATATAATATAGCTTAAATAAAAACCGGCAAAGAGCATGTCGGGCCATGCTCAGTGTAGGGTTCCGTAGCCATTCAAAAATCTTATACCCCTTTTCTCTAAGGTATCAGAATTAGATATTCAAGGTAATACTAATAGTACCTCTCACAAACAGGAAACTCGGTTGGAAAATGGGAAATTACTACCTAAATCTTACTAATATCTAAACATGAGTAAGTTTTCGTGAAGTTTCACATTACCTTGTTACTAGTTTGTGAAGCCCCCAAGGTTAAGATGTTTTGAAGTTATTTATTCATATTTTTTTATGTGACAAAGGCAGACAACTGAGCTGTCACCCCACCTGATGGAAAGCAGGAACTGAGGCCCATGGATATAGTGACCAAAAAATCGCCAATGAGCTGCCTACCCTGAGGACTAAGATGGATTGCTTCTATCTATGCCAGTCATCACACCGGCTAAATAAGGTATTAAAATAAGTTACAAATACTAGATGTTATACACCAATGAAAAACGACCAAGAACACCTAACGTCCGAGGTGGGGATCGAACCCACGCACCCAGCCTTCGCGGCCGATGCTTGCACCCCTCGGCCGCTCAGTCTTTGCAACCACCGGTCAATTTTCTCGGGTATATGCAATCTCTTACAAGGCTTGGCTTATAAGGCTTAATATTTAGTTAATAAATAAATTTCTTTGTATTTTCACAATACTTTTATTAAAATAAGGTATTTTATAATGTTCACAAATAATTAATGTACGAATTCACTACAATTTACAGGCGGTGCTTATACCTGATAGGGGTCGATTGCATAAAAAATGTACATGTTAAAGGCCTTTAATGCATTTTGAAAATCTATGTCAAAATAGTATGTTTACAGTATTTAATTCGCTATGAAATATTATACCAGACCTATATTCTTTGACCTAGAGTGTAAATTAAATAAATTGTAAAAAATAGTAAGGCATAATGAGTATCATATTTTAATGAGGAAAAGCAAAAGAAAACATTTTCATGGAGGTTGTTTTCTCTGAACCGTCAGTCAGATAATCCGACCCTCCGTCCGAAAAAAATAGAGCGCATACAAAATTCTTCTTCTACATTTTACGAGTACTTATAACAATGTAATACAGAATATGCTTATAAATGGGACGTATTTATGCAAAAGGGAACCAACCCACATACATTTTTCATTCTAATTAAAACCTTAAATCAAAACAAGTAAGTCAAAGTTTAAAATTACTAATTCATGTGGAATGGTTCCTTTTTGCAGAACTACGTCCTATGGATCACCTTAAATAAAAAAATAAAACATTTTTTATAAGTAGAATAAAATTTTCTGTTACCAACAGTGCATAAATAATTGAAACTTTTCCCTCATATATCAAAGAAACCGCGCATTTATCAAAGAAGGAACTGAAGTTCCTGAAAAGGGTTGAAAATTGCTCCCGTAGGGGAGATTTTAATATAAATGAAAAATACCCGTTTGAGTGGAACCGTGGATTAAAAGGAGACTTACGTAATATACGTGTTTTCGCACGTGAGGGATAAAAGTTTTAATGGATAAATTGCAAATGTGGTTTGGGTCTATTTACCTGTACAGGGTGTATTTTGTAAAAGAACTCAAATAGCTGGAGTAATTGGTGAAGGCCCTACCCACTCATTTTCTTTGAAATTTTTCTTGAGCTATATTCCTTTGTAAAATAAGAGTAATATCTGGTAGCCACATCAACAAGCAATTGAGTGGATAGTACATATCTGAAAATGTTGTATTGAAAAATTCTAACTTATTTTATCCATACAAAATAATGTAGCATGCGATGTTTGCTTGTCACTGCATTAGTACGATCAAACTTTAACATCATTTTTCTCAAACTTGCTACGGAATGTGGACGTTGCTTACTTTAAATTAAACCCGGAAATACTATGTATCCGGTGGCATATGCTAAGATGATATGTAAAGAGATTTCATGTATTTATTTCACACCTAGAACGGCAAACAAACTGTCTTTTGTTTTGAAGCGTCAAATTGTGACACTATGTCTTGACATTTTGCCACAGAAAAAAAATAACCTAAGAACTAATGTCTATACCACCAGGTAAAAGGATACCTCAAACAGATTGAAAAAAAAAGTTAGGCGCGAATTTTTTTTTAATGTTGTACGATACTGTACTATTGGTTTATTTACAAATCAAATAGTATGGTTCGGCGAAATCAGCTCGTTTTATTTCATGGCAAGTTTGAGAAAAGCACTATACAAATCTCGGCGAGAAACAGGGTTACAGGCCGCGTATTCCCATCTGGCCTCAGTTCCTTCGGCCTGATATATCTACTTGGCCTGCAACCCTTCGTTTCCCGTCCTCTATAGTAATGTACTATTACCCTAAACTCGCAGCAATACTACTCGCTGCTTTTTTGGTATGTTGGTTAGACACCATAGTGCAGTATAAAACCACATTTTGCTAGCAAAAAAAAGTTGTTCTAGCTACGTTAGTACGTCAAAACTTGCGAAATTTACTGTCAATAGCTATCAAATTATTTTATCTTTCCAGTTTATGTTTGCGTTACTGCACGATACATTTCCCATAATCCATTACGCTCTAGTGGTTAATACTAACTTGAAATTACTCTGCAACTTCGGTTCATAGTACCAAAACCTACTTTAGTACTTTAGTTAGGGTTTGAAGTAATGTAAATAATACACGCTGTAATATAGGAAATACAGAGACTCGTATGTTTACTGAGGCTTCTTATTAAAACCACAGAATAATTAAAAGAAGAAAATGTAGGATAAGCTGCTTTTGCATGCAGTATGCTGTTTTAAAGGAGTTTACGTCTTTGTGTAAATATGAAAGTCATATAAATATGAAACTGCTTATAAAACCAACCAACATGTTGGTACGAGTACATTATAAATAAAGTTTTGAAGTACGAGCCCCGATGCAGTGGAGTTCGTCTAGTTCGAAACAATTTTTACAAATTTTTGAATATTTTAAAAATGATCACATTATGCTTATGCATTGTATGAACGTTAGTCATGGTTAATGTACTACATTTCAAGAGACACAACAATCTGAAGTACGTTTTTGTTGTTTAATAAATCGATTTTAACAAACCAGTGTCTAAATTATATTTTCGTTCACCACCGTAATTCCGCGCTTATAAGCTTGAAGCAAAATTCTCAGTGCATCAGGTGTACCATGTTGTCTTTAATATTAATGGCGTTCTTTACATTCATTGATTATTTACAAAATTAAAAATTGTGGAATTTTTTTTTTTAAATAACTCTCGTAAAATATATTTTTTTTATTCTGATTTATTAAGTCTAAATATTTTATACTCAAAGAAACTACTTTAGTACTACTATTGAATAGGTTTAGTCTCTAAACCTTTTCCCCCGGATGAACTGGATAATCTCGAAAAACTGTCTAACTGGACGAGAACATATGCATCGGGGCTCGTATAATAAAAGGTGTAACTAGTGCTTTACGGTGAAGGAAAACATCGTGAGGAAAGCTGCATATATCTGCGAAGAAATTCAAGGGTGTATGTGAAGTCCCCAATAAGTACTGGGCCAGCGTTGGGACCACGCAAAATAGGCACGTTTGATGTCGAGTTGCAGAAAAATGGCCAAAATACAATACAATATAGGTATATCTATGAGACGTAGTTACATTGTTTATGCTTCTGAAATACGTTATACCGTTTAAGAGTGCGGTTCTACTGACACGAAGCTGTGCAAAATTGACCAATTACATTCTTCAAATTCGAATTCGAAACATTGTGATGCGGTCTCATTAGCCGAGCTCCCACAGCTCCGCTCCGCTCTGCTCCGCTCCGCGTCAATGGAGCCGCACCCTAATACCTTGTTACACGTGAACGTAAAAATTCTTGTTACTTTGTTTTTGTACACATTTTTAATTAAAAAATAGCAAATTCATTTATTTCACACTTCATTCATTTTTAAAAGTAAAAATATTTTACAAGCGATCGTAAATAAATCGACATCAAAGGATTACATGAATTCTGTGAACATTCTTTTTTTCGGAAATAGGCTTATTTAAATGCGATTCATTAAGTTTCCGAATGGTTGCTTCTCAATCAACGGATTTTTTGTCTCATTCAATTAAAGCGCGCGACAGGAACTGGGTTTCAATTTACGAATAATCCTAGTCACTTCCGGTTCAGAAAGAATTAAAATGATACGGGAGTAGGCCTAACGGAATTTTTGAAGAATTCAGTTGATTTGATATGCAGCGTACCTCGAGTCGATTTAAAACACTCGCGTCGGTCAAACTTTTACTATGGAATCGACATTCGATCGAAAAAAAAACTGATATTCCTTACAAACCCTGAGATATTAGTAGGCGAAAATGTATGGAACATAATATTATTCGTGTCTTACTTTCTGGCGGTGACATGTTGTGGCACAGAATTCAAACTAACATCAAAAAAATGTACGAAATTGTACGCTAATTAAAAAACCGGCCAAGTGCGAGTCGGACTCGTGCGCGAAGGGTTCCGCTCCGCGCTCCGTACCATTATCAAATTTATTATTAAAAAAATACAGTTAAATCAACCTACCTCAAAAACTATAGGAGATAATTGAATCAAATCAAAAATCGTTCATATAGTTTATTAATGTGCATAACATTTTTTTTTTTTTATTTTATATCGCGTAGCATAAAAATAGAGGGGGGCACATTTTTCAGATTTTGAGAGCTGATATCTCGAAAACGATTTGCTTAAATAAAAATGAGATTTATAAACCTTCATATCATTTTCAAAGACCTTTCTATTAATACCCCACACGCTTATATACAACAAAAAAAAATTCTGTCCCTCAGTTACATGTATGGAGGGCCCCACCCCAATGGTTTTTTTACAATTTAGTGTCATAATCCTGTAGCGGTTCATACAACACAAATATCCTTACCAAATTTCGTTACTGTAGCATTTATAGTTTCCGAGTAAATCGGCTGTGACAGACGGACAGACGGACATGACGAATCTACAAGTATAAGGGTTCAGTTTTAGCCATTTTGGCTACGGAACCCTAAAAAATTGTACTACACGTACTTACTGACGAGAAAACAGTGATAATTCGTCACCGCTAGGAAGCATTCTTCCTGGCGGGCGCTATTTATTTCATTATGTAGCGGTCGAGTTTTCAATTGTCATGTTAATCAGAAAATATGTACGGAAAGTGTACTTTCAGGTTCTAAAGTGTTTTTAAGGTGGATTTACACCAAACGAGCGAATGCTCATTCTATCTTCATGTACATTATATTCAGATTTCGTACAATTGTCAGCCGCCGTAGCCTTGTTGATAGTGACCCTGCCTACGAAGCAGGATTCGAATCCCGGAGAGGGCATTATTTGCATATTTAATTTTATTTATCGCAAATGTTTGTTCCTTGGTCGTGGTTGTCTAAGTAAATAAGTATATTTTGTATATATATCGTCGCTTGGTACCCAAAACACAAGCCTTAATTGAGCTTACCGTGGGACTAAGTCGATTTGTGTAAAATGTCTCAGTATATTTATTTATATGTTCATATTCCTTACCTTGACTGTTCGTTTCTTACAGCATTTCTTTAATCTCGCAAATGACTGTGCTCCAAAGTGACAAAAACAGAACCTGATTATCATACCCGGGAAAATTGTCACAACGAATAATAAAAGAAACTTGGTCGAAGGAAAAACATCTTAAGGGGCGTCGTAAAATTCAAGTAAAACGGGACCCGGTCCCAAAGAAGCCAATAGCACTCTCGGCGTTTAGATATTATCAGGTCCCTTCAAATAAAAGACATTTGTCAGTGGAATCTTTTTATGAAATCT
>JALPQI010014849.1:0-39246 GCA_025490895.1 Thaumatotibia leucotreta
AGACAAACGGGTCTTAATCGCGTAAACTTACGTTTAATTATATCCTGACGTTCTTTGGCGCACACTGTCTATAGGAAGCCCACACACACACTGACAGGTATTTGAACGCTCTGTCTCACCACCACCCCCCGCCAGCTTCAGTCTGTGGTTAATTCTCTAAAGAATAGAGCACATGACCTTGTGACCCTGAATTTCTAGAAATTGAGTTATCGCACGTTCAGGAGGTTCTGAAGAGAAATGGCTACATAATGAACAGACGGCAACCCAGACGAACACCGAGGAAGAAACATCCAGATGTTGCAAGGCGACCAGCATTTTTGCCTTATGTCAGGGTGTAACGGACAAAATAGGTACGCTTTTGAATAAGTATTCCATACCAACCGTTTTACATGCCGTTATCAAAGGTGGCAGGTCATCTAAGGTCGCCTAAGGATGTTTTACCTTATCACACACCGGGCGTTTATAAGATCGATTGTAGCTGTGGTAGTTCCTATATTGGGGAAACCAAACGCACCATAGCGGAAAGGGTCAAGGAACATATCACGGCTGTTAAAAAGCGTCAAACGAATAAGTCTGCTGTGGCCGAGCATTTGTTGGAGTCCGGACCTAACCACTGGATTGAGCTCCATAACCCGAAAGTCCTCTCAACCGAGCGTATACATCATAGCCGAAAAGTACGTGAAGCTATTGAAATTAAGAAACATCGGAATTTTAATCAAAATGAGGGGCAAGGAATCTCGTCCGCGTGGAATCCCGTGATTTACAAATGTAAGCGTGGTGAAACATCCATTTTTAAGCCATTGGATATTGTGAGTGTTGTGTGTAGGGCCTAGTGACAACCCTAGCCTAGAAGTGAATAATCAAGATCAAGTGCGGGTAGTTCGAAAAACCCGCGCAGCTCGAAGGTGTTGATACATTTTCTCGCCAGTCTGCCTGCGACCACGGGTGTAACGTCATGCCCGAAACGTCAGGATATAATTAAACGTAAGTTTACGCGATTAAGACCCGTTTGTCTGTAAAATATAAAACTAATGAAGTTTCGGTTTGACTTATATTTTATTAAGGGTTATACTAAAATAAAATGAAGTGTCCATGATCCACGGAAAGAACATCTGTCATTTCAAAATGAAAAAGAACCGTAGGTCGGTGTTTCTATGCGATTTTGTTACGCGTTTTTTTTGTTCATTACCATCACCACTTTATTTACCGTTTTATAAAAGCAAACGAGATTATTATGCCAGAATAGCAGACAAACATGCGTCTGCTACAAGATAATCGAAAATGACTGCACTATTTATACGCAGTTCGTCAATAATTTGGGAATGCTAATGACTTTATTGTTGCGACTGAATAATCGCATAGAACTACCCAGGTACTGTTAACGGAATAAGGTGGTAACTTGCCCTGGATGTTATAAGGACTAAACATGTTCTTTCCCTTCAAATCAAACCCAAATAATTCCTTACCGTTTGTCAACAGGAGATCATAGCATCAATACGTGAGAAAGGCGCCCAGTTCTCAGAGCTAGAATACCTGAACGCGTTCAAAGTGATTGCGGCCAAACGAGGGCTGTCTCAGGCGGACATGAAACCTCATCTTAAGGCTTTGGCTAGTGCTTTAGGCCACGTTGGGGTGACTGTTTGAGGCCTAGAGCTCTCATGTGAAAGATATTTAAGCTATTTAGTTTTCAAAATCTTTGTACACAATTAACCCTGCAAAAATGCATTTTATATTGCAACCCTACGGTCAATAGAGTTCTTAAGAAGTGGCCATATATGGCTTCGTATACATTAATGAGTTAAGACAGATTAAGTTTAGTTTTGTCATTAAAATCTTTAGTGCTCTAAGTTATTTTAATATTTGTTTGGCGTTTAGAGGATAGTGATGGATCAATATGAATAAATATTTTAAATGAATTGCATTTAACGTTAATTACGTTTCAATGTTATTTTATACTTGAAGTTTAATCTTTTTATTAAAAATACGAACTATTATGTAGCTATTTTATACAACATTTAGTTTAAATTATTATTATGTTTCATATGTATTCATTTTCAATGTCAACTCAAGAACACTGTCGCCTTACATTATGGAATATTTAATTGTAAAGAATTATTATAATTAAGATAATTATTGTAAGAATAAAGTGTATTATTTAAACGTCTGTTTTGATTAATATATAATCACGATGATAAATGTACCTGGATTGAGCAAGTTGCGTTGGGACATTGTGGGATTATCAGAAGTCCGAAGAGAGGGCGAGGACACTGTTGAGTACAGCGTACCCAGCATTGCCTGCCGACAACTCCAGTTGGCAGAGCTCGGATACACGTGGGCCGATCTACTGATGAGGAGGGCTGGAACGGCAGGAGGGCTTTTTCTGATTAATAGGCAGGATCCATTTTTCTTCCTTTTATTGTTCCTCTCTTGGTGGAGGTCAGCTTGACACTGACCCATACAAATTGCGTCGCGTATATATACATCTCTGGCCGTGATTTTCAGCCAATCGTCAAAACATGTCGACCAATCACAAAGCAGCTTATTTCTGTTTCACGAAATCTAGTTCTGTTCTGCTCACTAATTTAATTGGTAGGCAAATGCCGCTTTCTGATTGGTGGACTTCACATTGTTCGATTTATACTAGCCTACTTTTGCTAAGTTCTAAGTACATTTACCTAATTTTAATCAATCCATGCCGCAATGTTTACATGCATTGTTTGTAAACAAATCCTACACGTGGTTATCCCTCGTTCACAACAAAAACACATGTGGTATTGTTTACATTCTAAACAATAGGCGTTCGACTGGCTCTATTGTTCTCAGTTAGCTGTAATGTTTTGGGTTAAAACCTTTATTTTAAACATTACGTTGGGTTACTGGCCCAAGGGTTCATTGTATCATTTAGATAGGTATATGACCTATGTTTAACGGGTTATAAATTTACATTTCTTACATTAATTAGGTTCTGGCGAGGTATCAAATGGTTCATACATAGTACAAAATGCAATGTTCTAAATCTTATACGCTAAGTTCAGGCAAATAATATTAGCCAATAGGCGACAAGAAAATGTTTCTAGGCTCTGTTCATACATTTTGCGTTCATGAAATTACTTATACGTTACTGATTACTTATATCTAACTTAATTACGTGAGGATCATTTATTTACAGGATTTATCTTATTCCTAGGCGTTCGTCGTTCGCGACGTCGTGTCGCTAACAGACACGATAATCCTAAAGTCCGGCAACTTGCTCTATTTCCGGGAGGGCGACCGACAGTCCCAGGGAGGTGTCGGGTTCATCGTCCACAAGTCCCTCGTAAACAACGTGGTGAAGATCGAGAGTGTGTCGGCTAGGGTGGCGTACCTTATACTCAGAGTATCTGGGAGATACTCGCTGAAGGTCATACAGGTGTACGCGCCGACTTCGACACACTCCGACGACGAGGTGGAGGCTATGTATGATGATATCTCAAAAGCCATGCATAGCTCCAGAACCTACTTCACCGTTGTTATGGGGGACTTCAACGCGAAACTGGGCAAGAGAGATGGTGACGAACTGAGGGTGGGGCAATTTGGGGTTGGACGTCGGAACCACCGGGGCCATCTGCTGGCTGGTTTCTTGGAGAAGGAGGGACTCTACATGATGAACTCCTTCTTTAAGAAACGCGAGCACAGAAAATGGACTTGGATGAGTCCCGACGGTGCAACTAAAAACGAGATCGACTTCATCATGTCGACGAAGAGACATATATTCAACGATGTTTCTGTGATCAGTACGGTTAAAACCGGAAGCGATCACCGCTTGGTAAGAGGCACGTTGAATATATGTCCTAAGCTAGAACGCTCGCGACTGATGAAGTCAACGCTCCGTCCTGCACTCCATCTTCAAAACCCCGAGAGCTTTCAGCTGGAACTCCAAAACCGTTTCGATTGCCTAGGCGATGATGTGGACGTATTCAACGACGGGTTTGTGGAAGCTGTCCATAGCGCTGGGTCTAAGTTTTTTAAGGCCCAACGGACAAATAAGACCAGAAAGCTCTCAGACTCCACTCAGGAACTAATGGAAAAAAGGAGTGAACTGGTTCTACAATCCTCAGTTGATGCGACTTTATACCGGCAGCTTAACAGACAGATCTCTAAGTCCCTCAAACGCGATATGCGCCAATTCCGTACCAAGTGTATAGAAGAAGCCATCGAGCGGAACAAGGGCTCTAAAGTTTTTGCAAGGGATCTGTCTGTTGGGCAAAGCCAGCTCGCCAAATTAAAGACTGAGGATGGTGGAATCGTCACATCCAAATCTGAGCTGCTGACTGAGATAGAGGGTTTTTATGGACAGCTGTACACGTCAACTAGCAGACCCGAAGTTGATCTAGCGGAAGACCTAAGAGCTAGACTGACCCGACACTACACAGAAGACATCCCGGACATCAGCCTGTGCGAGATTAGAATGGCTCTTGAACAGCTCAAAAATAACAAGGCGCCTGGGGAGGACGGAATTACAGCTGAGCTTCTGAAGGCGGGTGGTAAACCGGTCCTTACGGCCCTTCAGAAGTTGTTCAATTCCGTCTTACTGGAAGGGAGAACGCCAAAGGCATGGAACAGAGGTGTGGTGGTACTGTTCTTCAAAAAAGGTGACAACGCTTTATTGAAGAACTACCGACCCATATCACTTTTGAGCCATGTCTATAAGCTGTTTTCAAGAGTCATTACGAATCGTCTTGCATGCAGGCTTGATGACTTCCAGCCTCCCGAACAAGCCGGTTTCCGAAGAGGCTTTAGTACCGTAGACCACATCCATACGCTTCGCCAGGTTATACAGAAGACCGAAGAATATAACCTGCCCCTCCGTTTAGTGTTTGTGGACTACGAGAAAGCGACTCGATTCGATCGAAACCTGGGCTGTACTACAGTCTCTCCAACGGTGCCAAGTCGACTACCGCTATATCGAGGTGTTGAAGTGTTTGTACGAGAGCGCCACAATGTCAGTCCGACTCCAAGACCAGAGCTCGAAGCCTATTCTGCTGCAGCGGGGAGTTAGGCAGGGAGATGTCATCTCCCCTAAGCTATTTACCGCTGCACTGGAGGATGTCTTTAAGACTCTGGACTGGAGAAGGCTGGGTATCAACATAAACGGCGAGTACCTCACTCACCTTCGATTCGCTGACGATATAGTAGTCTTGGCTGAGACCTTGGAGGACTTAAGTACTATGCTCGTTGACCTCAGTAAAGCCTCCGAGCGAGTTGGTCTTAAAATGAACATGGATAAGACGAAAATCATGTCAAATTCCCATGTAGCATCAACTCCCGTAATAATCGGAGACTTTACACTCGAAGTTGTAGACGAATATATATACCTAGGACAAACTATCCAGTTAGGTAGGTCCAACTTCGAGAAAGAGGTCAATCGTCGAATCCGACTCGGTTGGGCCGCGTTCGGGAAGCTACGACACATATTTTCGTCCAATATTCCGCAGTGTTTGAAGACGAAAGTCTTTGATCAATGTGTGTTGCCAGTGATGACATACGGTACTGAAACGTGGCCGCTTACAATGGGCCTCATAAGAAGGCTCAAAGTCACCCAAAGGGCAATGGAGAGGGCTATGCTAGGAGTCTCTCTGCGTGATCGGATTAAAAATGAGACCATCCGCAGCAGAACCAAAGTAACCGAAATAGCTCTCCGAATCGCTAAACTGAAGTGGCAGTGGGCGGGGCACATTGCGCGTAGAACCGATGGCCGTTGGGGCGGGAAGGTTCTTGAGTGGCGGCCACGTACCGGAAGGCGTAGCGTGGGTAGGCCCCCCACAAGGTGGACTGATGACCTGGTGAAGGTCGCAGGAGTCCGCTGGATGCGGGTGGCGCAGGACCGGTCATTGTGGCAATCTTTGGGAGAGGCCTATGTTCAGCAGTGGACGTCTTTCGGCTGATATGATGATGATGATGATGATGAAATGTACCTTATTTAAACATAGTTCTTGGGCAGCCACATTTAATTCAGCCTTTACTTGACGTTGAATGGCTTGTATGTACCACATTTCGTTTCTAAAGTTTCTATGTATAGCTGGCCGGTGGTTTAAACCACTTGACGTTAAGGATGGGGTGATCGTAGCGGTGACTGTTCAGGGTCTAAATGACCTTGTATTAAATAAAGTTTTAGTTTTACATAACTAGGATGATATAAATAAAATAACAACCGTACATTTTATACAATATATTGGGAAATGTAAATAAGAATACTTAGTTCGTGGGCGGCCATATTTCGGCATTTACTTCTTGGATGGCTGTACCACCAAGTTTTTGAGGATGAGGTGATCATACTCGTAGGCTTGGCGGTTAAGGGTCTAAATGACCTTGTATTAAATTAAGTTTTATTTTACATAACTATGACGATATAAAAAAAACAATCGTACATTTTATACAATATATTGGCAAATGTAAATAAGAATACTTAGTTCGTGGGCCTTTACTTGTTGGATGCTCGTACCACATTTAAGTTTAGTTAGCGGGTGGTTTGGACCACTCAACGTTGAGAATGAGGTGGTCGTAGCCATGCCTGTGGAGGGTCTAAATTACCTTGTATTTGGATGATACAAATAAAAAAATAATCGTACATTTTATACAATATATTGGCAAATGTAAATAAGAATACTTAGTTCTTGGGTGAGTAGTACCAAAGAGAATAAAATCACTACGTTTTAAGAGACGGCACTCTCGAACAAGCCCAAAACCGAGTTATGAAGGTAGTTTGTGCCAACGTACAAAATATATGTCAATACCACCAACTTAAAAAAGCAACACTAGAGCTCGATACTCACTACACTTGCTGTTTGTCGATATCGATAAAAGTGCAATATTTTTTTCTGCACCTACTGTAATAGTGAATTTATATTACAAAAGAATAATGAAAGGGTAAAATAAAATAATGCTATAACACAAATATATATTTTATTGCACAGGTATTTTTATTTCATTTTCTTAGTAGGGTATGGGCCCAATCGTAAATATTATACTATGGAGGGGCGAGGAGTTCAGTTTCCGAGCTAAAACTCCGGCATACAGCAGTTCAAAAACATGGTCCAAAGCCAAGGAATCGTTGAACGAACAAAATTTCTCCAAAGATCTCCATCTGAAATAAAGCGATTATCGATCAATTATGTTGCACTCTATTTGTGCATTAGCTTGCCTTATTTAGATAGATTTTATTTGCCATTGAAGTTATTTCTTATTTAATCAGTAACTGTTATCTATTTCCAGTTACTTATTATACAGGGTTATTTTTTCACCAGTACAAAAAATCAACAAACGTAATAGTAGTCCAAGTTACAGAATACTAGCATTTTTTGTTACTACCCCTTTAGAACAAAACTAAAATAAAATACCGATATTTGAACTTATCCGCAAACCTAATAAGAAAATTGGACGCATTACGCATTATCAATGTACATAACTAGCAAAACACACGAACTGGCAACTGTTTGTTTACAACGTCATCGCACGTGGCATGGCGGCTTAGAAAAGCGGCAATGATAATCAACTTATGATTATGACTTGGCAAAAAAATCTTACTTGATCCCAAATCTTCCTTCATACTTGCACTAAGGACAGAAACTTTCTTCATTGAGGCGTATTTAAACACTTTAAATCAACTTTATGCACAATGATTGGAATAAAAAAAACATACCTGATTAATGGAGTCCATTTTTCATACTAATTAATTAATTCACATACTTAAGCAAGTGTTCAAAATGTTGGCCGTGGTTATCTAAACACGCTCTTGCCCGTTTTTGAATGTTTCCTTCGATATTTCCCAACACAAGTCTGTAGTTCTCACTTTTAAGTTCATCAAATGCACTTATTATTAGATTTTTTAAGTCTTTTAAATTTTGGGCCTACCCTCACCCCACAAAAACAGTCACACGGGGTCAAATCTGTTGACCTGGCTGGCCATAGCTATAACACTGGCATTTTCCAGGCGGGGCACACTTTCTTCAGCGTATAGCCGCTGGGCTGCCACTACATTTTCCCCAATGAGAAAATAACTACGAACCATTTCGTACGAGCAATTTCCGACTGAAGGTAGTACGATGCGGCGCGTGCGCACATACCTACGTCAACCGTGACACTGACCGTCCCTGACCTATTGTCGTCGCAAAGGCATCGTGCCGGCAGGGCCATAAATCACCGGGTCGGCCACGCCCCCTTTGCTACCTGCTTGTAGGGATGCGTGCCGCAACCTTCGCACATTATCGATGGCGTTATCAGTAATCATATTTGGTTTGGTGGATTAGTTTAAACTCATTCTTAAAAATATTAGTACATACGTAATGATTTTCGTAATAAAGTTATATTTAAGTGTAGGTAATATGAATATAAAAGAAAATGTCGTAATAAAGGTTTATTTTTATATTTAGGTACATACTTAAGGTAAATAAATATACTTAAGTTAAATAATTATAAAATATATATAACTAAATAATAACACTAAAAGCGGTATATTTATGTGTATACTAAATATATTGCAACAATAACAAACATTACAATTAGAAAATACCAAGTAGATAGTAATAACCGCTATTATGATTAACCGTTTAGGTAATTCTATAATAACCTATTCTAATTCTAAAATAACTCAAACCTCAAACCTAACGACTTAAATATACTACATACTACTTAATAAATAAATATTTATAAATATAGGAATTAATTCTACTTATACCTACCATGCATATGCATAGTACTGTTTCATAGAACAAGCGCGGTTCATCGATAAGAAATATCGACTTTAGCCGCATCTCTCTGACAGCTCGTTTTTATTGCCCTGCCGGCACGATGCCTTTGCGACGACAATAGTCACCGAGATTGAGGTAACTGCTATGTTGCCAACTCGTGCGCAGGTCGCTCACCCCTTTCCGCCGCCCTCTGCGTCCCGCACCCCGTTGACGTCTTATCATTAGTAGGCCCATTATTTTGCATTTGCATGAAGGATAAATTAATAATAAATGAAAAAAAAAAATGACAATTTTATTTGATAAATGTAATCTATTATCGATACCAAATATGTGGGAAAATTTATTGTACCGGTGAAAAAATAACCCTGTATATTCAATAATGAAATGAAAAAATAATTTGCTACTAAGATAAAATAATTTGATACTGACATGTCTGGATCAAGAGGAAATCTTGTCAAAAATACGCCAGAAGTTCGTTTTAATTCACGCCGAACACAACACACTTCACATTTCCTTATTGTTTTGCCCCCATTTAGACTAAACATTTAAATATTTTGTAGAAAACACAATAAAACATGAACCCGGGATCCGCTTTCATGATAAACAATTATGACGGTACGTTTCTGACACTGACGTTTTACCTATTTAGGTGGTAAATAAAAGTATAATACGTCTAAGTTTGAAGGCCAGTATGATTATGTGCTAATAAAATGCAACAGTAGGCATTTTAATTCTATAAGATTATATTTATATCTCAATATTGGTACCAAATGCTTTCATAATTTACCATAGTATGAAGTGTCGAGGGGCTGACTAGTACCATGTACGAGTTGGCGGGTGGTTTAGACCACTCGACGTTGAGAATGAGGTGGTCGTATAGATACATTCACGAACGCTGGCACGAATGAATCGAGTAAGTGACAAAGTATCTATCTGTAGATGTCTTAATGACAGTAGTACAGGTTGGTATAGGATGACCGCATACACACAATGATAGATGTCATTAATTTCATTCATTCCATTCGTGCCAGCTTTAGTGAATTTACCTATAGCCGTTGAGGGTCTAAATGACCTTGTATTAGGATGATATAAATAAAAAAACAATCGTACATTTTATACAATATATTGGGAAATGTAAATAAGAATACTTAGTTCTTGGGTGGTTTATACCATATTTAGTTCGTTAGTTCGGCCTTTAGTTAGCGGGTGGTTTAGACCACTCAACGTTGAGAATGAGATGGTCGTAACCATGGCCGTTGAGGGTCTGGATGGCTTTGGCGGCGTCTGCTCGGAACTTGAAGTGTACGTACGCGAAGCCCTTGCATTGCCCGGTGCTCTGCAAGATAAGATAGTTCAATTCAATTCATTTTTTTCTTGCAATCATGTACGGTCAGTTACAAAGTAATGTATCCACTTTTTCACCTTACTGAGGTAATAGGAGGTGAGGTAAATGAGGTAGGTCTGAGTATTATTTTTTCATCTGATTCGTTTAAGACTTATTACAGTTATTACTATGGTACATTAACCCTGTTACCGTGCAGCAAATCAAAAATAATAAACACTAGCATATGATTTACAATAAGGATTATCAAGTCTTAATATTTAAAATAATTTAAGTCTTATTAGTTATTACGATAATATTTTATAACACGTCAACATATTTTATCACATTTATAGAAAATAGGTAATTTATGATACAAGTACAAGAGTAGCAGTGAAGATACCCTTAAATTGGCAGTGTTTCATATAAACAACGTATTTTTCGAGCCAATTTTTAACTGTAAGCTGTCCCCTTCTCCTAGTCTAGTGAACTCACCTTCTCTTTAGCAAGATACAGCTTCTGCACCGGGCCAAACCCTTTGATCAAGTCCTCCAAATCAGCCTCAACGGCGAAGTTGCTGAGGTTGGAGATGCGTTTAGCGGCGGTGTCTACCTTTGCGCTAATCAACAAGTTTTTGCACTCGACGTTAAGAATGAGGTGGTCGTAGCCGTGCCCATGAAGGGTCTAAATGACCTTGTATTAGGATATAAATAAAAAACAATCGTACATTTTATACAATATATTGGGAAATGTAAATAAGAATACTTAGTTCTTGGGTGGTTTATACCACATTTAGTTCGTTAGTTCGGCGTTTAGTTAGCGGGTGGTTTAGACCACTCAACGTTGAGAATGAGGTGGTCGTAGCCGTGCCCATGAAGGGTCTAAATGACCTTGTATTAGGATGATATAAATAAAAAACAATCGTACATTTTATACAATATATTGGGAAATGTAAATAAGAATACTTAGTTCTTGGGTCGCTTGTACCACCTTTAGTTCGTTAGTTCGGCCTTTAGTTAGCGGGTGGTTTAGACCACTCGACGTTGAGAATGAGGTGGTCGTAGCCGTGGCCGTTGAGGGTCTGGATGGCTTTGGCGGCGTCTGCTCGGAACTTGAAGTGCACGTATGCGAAGCCCTTGCATTGCCCGGTGCTCTGCAAGATAAGATGTAGTTCAATTCAATTCATTTTTTTCTTGCAATCATGTACGGTCAGTTACTAAGTAATGTATCCACTTTTTCACCTTACTGAGGTAATAGGAGGTGAGGTGAATGAGGTAGGTCTGAGTTTCTTTTTTCATCTGATTCGTTTAAGACTTATTACAGTTATTACTATGGTACATTAACCCTGTTAGCGTGCAGCAAATCAAAAATAATAAACACTAGCATATGATTTACAATAAGGATTATCAAGTCTTAATATTTAAAATAATTTAAGTCTTATTAGTTATTAGTGTTATTACAATAATATTTTATAACACGTCAACATATTTTATTACATTTATAGAAAATAGGTAATTTATGATACAAGTACAAGAGTACCAGTGAAGATACCCTTAAATTGGCAGTGTTCCATAAATAACGTATTTTTCTAGCCAATTTTTAACTGTAAACTGTCCCCTTCTTCTAGTCTAGTGAACTCACCTTCTCCTTAGCAAGATACAGCTTCTGCACCGGCCCAAATCCTTTGACCACGTCCTCCAAATCAGCCTCAACGGCGAAATTGCTGAGGTTGGAGATGCTTATGGCGGCGGTATCTACCTTTGCGCGAATCATCTATTCTTCTAGAAATTACCCACTTTCTCCTTAGCAAGATAAAGCTTCTGCACCGGCCCAAATCCTTTGAACAAATCCTCCAAATCAGCTTCAACAGCGAAGTTGCTAAGATTCTAAAAGGTTCTGTTCTATAATAAAGCAGTTATTTTTAATCTAGAGCACTAACCTTCTCCTTAGCAAGATAAAGCTTCTGCACCGGCCCAAATCCTTTGACCAAATCCTCCAAATCAGCCTCAACGGCGAAGTTGCTAAGATTAATCGCTGCTGTGTCTACATATTCTAGAAAGCTGTCACATTCTAGTTTAGGGAACTCACCTTAGCAAGATACAACTTCTGCACCGGGCCAATTCCTTTGACCAAGTCCTCCAAATCAGCTTCAACGGCGAAGTTGCTAAGATTAATCGCTGCTGTGCCAACATATTCTAGAAAGCTGTCACTTTCTAGTTTAAGGAATCACCTTCTCCTTGGCAAGATACAACTTCTGCACCGGCCCAAATCCTTTGACCAAGTCCTCCAAATCAGCCTCAACAGCGAAGTTGCTTAGATCGGAGATGCGTATAGCCACTGTGTCACGAATAAAGCATCTATTGTAGAAAGCTCATCATCCTAGTGTACTCACCTTCTCCTTAGCAAGATACAATCTGCACAGTACCAAATCCTTTCACCAGATTTTCGAGATTTATTTCAACAGCGAAGTTTCTGAGGTGTCACAAATAAAGCATATATATTTTGACTCACCATTCACTATTTTATTTTGACTGACCTTTTCCTTAGCAAGATAAAGCTTCTGCACCGGCCCAAATCCCTTCACCAAGTCTTCCAAATCAGCCTCAACGGCGAAGTTGCTAAGATTAGAGATCCGTATGGCGGCGGTGTCGTCGCGGCGCGCGTCGGGCGGCCCGCGGGCGCCGGCGCGGGCGGCGCCCTCGCGCATGTAGGGCGCCACGTACTTGCCCGCTGTCGACTTCGGCTCCGCTAAGGGATTGTACATTGTAGACGTAAGTACGGTATTAATAACGAGTGTAGTTTTTACGACTCGAGTTGTGAACGTTTTTCATCACATTTGCAGACAAAAAAATGAGTTTTAAGACAAAATATTATTAAATGACGTACTAACATTCCGATAAGTGCCTAGAGAATTTCACTTTTCTGTATAGTACGATAATAGAGACAATGGCCTTTGTTTGAAAGATTGAAAGCTCGAAACAAAAAGTTCACCAGTCATCAGGCAAGAATCGTACTATAACTCCCGCGATGCATGCAAGCTATGGCCCGCTTAAAAAGCAAATGTGATGAAATAGTAGATTGTGTCATAAGGGATCAAAATGGTATATTTCCGGCGTGGACGTATATTGAATCCTGAATGGAGCGACGGATTCCAAAATTGAATCCCGACCGTAAGGAGGGATTCTAAAGTGGAATCCTGAGCGTAATGAAGGATTCAAGCGTTAACGCCCAAGACGAAATATTTTTGATACCGTGTGACACATACTGCTTTTCACACCACCTATGAGAAAATAAAAGATATATCACATATTTATAATTTATGCAAATAATCGATTCTGAGGAATTTTTTATCAATTATGAACGTACTGTTTATTTTCATATTTCATTGTAATTTTTTAGGCTGGCAATAGAAAGTTCTTGATCAGAAAAGTACCACCTTGATCCCTCCTAGCAGAGAAGAAAAGGCCCGTATTCGAATAGGTGGAGTGAAAACACCATTTGCCCATTTTTCAATTCGGTAATGACCTTTGCGTAAATTAAAAGGAAATTATGGGCGAATGAGGAAGAATGTTGGTGCTAATTTAAAAGTAAGGAAAACCACAGCAGAGTAAATAGGACCAATGTAAGTGGTGTAAAAAGCAGTTTGTGTCGCACAGTATAATTTTTTTTTTATCGTGGGCGTTAACGCTTGTATCCCTCATTACCAGAGATCGGAAAAATGCGCGTCATTGTTCGCAATAATATTGACATGACTCTAAAGTTGATTAAATGAATAATTAAACGAATTATTTCATGAAATTTTATTTTGAAGCATTAAGGTGACTATTTTCAAGGGTTTTCGTTCATAGTTACTGATTTCAAATAGATAAGTTTCAAAAATGATTAAAAGATGAAATTATTCAATAAATTTTTGAGTTATGTCCATATTATTGCGAACAATGACGCACGTTTATCCGATCTCTACATTACTCGCTAGGTTCGGGATTCTATTGTGGTATCCATCACTTCATTCGAGCTTCAATGAAAGTTTTAGAGATCATGTTTCTTAGTAACATTATTTGACTATTTAAGAGCTACACAACCGATATCCAAAGGTAAATAAGGAGATTTTATTTCGCTCTGTTATGGTTTTCCAAACCTCCATACCCTTTCGACGCATAAAGCCAAAACCGCAAAATGCCATTGAAAAAAAAAACAGATGCATAACGCCAAGTACGTTTAATACCAAAACCGCTTTTTGCCTAATTACGCATAATACCAAAAACGCACGACGCCACGTTGTCGTTTCGCGTATTGAAGAAAAACATCCCCCATAATGACAAAACAAATTATGTTTACAGGAAAATTTTTACAAATCAAAATGTCTGGCATTATACGCGTTTGTCATTCATTGCTTAGCTTATGGCAATACGCGTATTTAGCGTTTGGAATTTTGCGTATTTATCTTTTGGCATTATGCGTATTTAGGTTTTATATTCTTTTGGCATATGGCGTATTTGGCATTTCTAAAGATTGGGTATTATACGTGTTTGGCATTAAGAGAATTTGGTCAGTTGCATTTTTGGTGTTAAGCGTATGAATGGCGTTTTGGGTTTTTGGCATTATGCGTCCAAAACCTCCATACTGACCCATTTGGATTGATCACCCTGTATAGTAGTCTGTACCCACCTGCAGCCTTAGCGGTCTCTCCGGCCTTAGCCTGAGCCATCTGGGTGTTCTTGAACGGACAACTAAGGGTCCAATGCTCGCCCTGACAGGTTCGGCACTTGAAGATCACGCTGCTGGTAGGAGGCTGTCAAGAAACACTCTTTTTATTGCTAGTTTGAGTCATACTAACTGAAAACTCGGATGGGAATTGAGGGCAAATCATGAAAATGGGAATAGAACATTGTGCATTCAAGGGAGGTAAATACTGAAGTAATAACGAGAGTATTAGAAGTCCGACGCCGTTAGGGGGAGGGTTTTTATTTCTCGAGTTAGTATTCCGATTACCGACCGTGATGCATACAATGTTTTTCATCATACTTGCGGACAAAAAAATAAGTTTTAAGACATAATGCTATTAAATGACGTACTGACATTTCTATTACTCCCGCTACGCAGTACGCACGCAAGCAATGGCGAGCTTAGACAGCAAGTGTGATGAAAAAGATATTACAGCACTGTACAGTTGAGTTCATGAATATATATATACATTGCCTCCATGATGGCCATAAAGAGAGGGCGAACCACGCATACACATTGTAAGAAAGGCAAATGTTACTAAATCCTGGCCAAATGTTACTAATGAAAACATTGTGACGTCACGAGCCCACACTTCTGAACTAAATGCTTTATCTTTGTAAATTTTTAGTTGATTGATGTCTAACTCTAACTATGCTTCAATAATTTAACTTGTTCGTTGCGAAAAGGAATTTTCTCAAACATGCAATGAAATGTTGTCATTATGTTCGTCATAATAGGCTTTAAAGTATGACGCTGCAGGCGGATGACCTCGAGATAATAGTAAAGGATTTTCATACGAATTTAATGGCCTAGGCCAGTAAGTAATACTTTTTTAAAACATGGCGTCGGTTTTCATGAACAGGCTAAACAGCTAAATTCTGTTTTTTTGATTGTCGTATTTTTTATTTCATTGCCTATGTTTGAGAAAAGCACTATACATGCCTCGCCGTGAAATGGGCTTACCGGCTTCGTATCACTGTCTGGCCTCACCACTTTCGGCCGTCCATACCTACTCAGCCGTTAAGCCCATCTTTCCCGGCGTCTGCAGTAATGTACTATTTTTTTTTTACCCAGTCGTCATGCCTATTAAATTAAATACCTTAAGTCCATCAAGCTGTCCATCATCAGGTCGCTGTGCCTCCTCCTTGCTGGTGATGAACTGCATGTACACATCTTCAGCGACGTTGGTGGTGGCCGGGTTTGGACCTGGCTTGTCGTTGGCGGAGTCACCAAACTTGCTCCAAGTCTTGCGTTTGGCGATGCTCTGCAATTATATTAGGTTCAGATTCAGAACTGTTCACTATGAGTTTACAATATTGAATTTCGTGTGCCAGTAGAAACCGAAAAAATTATGAACAATCATTATTACAAGTGGCATTATTTAAGCAATGTTAATTATGTCATTTAAATTATGCAATGCACACATGCATGTAGTGCAAACATATATTATGTTTGTAAGCCTTTACCTACGGGTGTCAACCAGAGTTGCCATTGCCACCACTGACAAATTAAAGTTATACTTATTAAATATGTATTTAATAGCAAATATTATGGCCCCATAGGTAAAGGGTTAATGGCTTATTAATTATTAACACCAAAAAAACTCCATTCTTTTAGAACAGTGAAAAACTATTGCCATTGGGTTGCAGTAATAAAAATTTTACATGTAAATGTTACCTTGGACACAACACGCTTCTCGATTTTGTAAGTGCGGACAATCTTCACTTTCTTATTGTCATTGTCATATTTGTATTCAGTGACAATCTTCAGTCCGTTCTCCACAACTTCTGACGGAGGCGGCAGAGCCCCCTGATCTATCTCGACCTCGTCGGCCCATGATGATTGGATGTCTGCTCTCATCTGATAAAAAAACAAGACTTGTTTGGTCAGTTTTATTTATTACTAATAAGGTCAATCACTTTTTTTATTGTTATTCTGTCAAGCCACGGGACCAAAGTGGTATAGGTTGTTAGACAAAATTATCCAACTGCTCTACTAACCTGATTTGTTTATGACTGACTATGGAAAGGCCATGTAACCACGTAAAAAAATCTATGATTTGTAAATTTTAATGCTATTAAACTGTGATTTATAGGTTAATCCAGGAGAATGTAACCATTGTAGCAACAAGTGACAATAAAAAAAACCGGCCAAGTACGAGTCGGACTCGCGCGCGAAGGGTTCCGTACCATTATCAATTTATTATTAGCCCATTATAGACTGAGTTTTTTCGAGGTCTCCGATTTTTGTAATTTTTTAATATGTTGATTATAGTCGTATCTTTAACGATATATCGATACTTAAAATAAAGTTTGACCTTCGGTTTTTAAAAAAAATGCTGGTACCATATGGGACCGCTAGGCTCTTACATAGGTAAACATTGGAAATTACCAATGGAATCATTATGTACTTATTAAATGTTTATTCTCATTTATTTAATAAATCTTAATCTATATTTTGAATTAAAATGTAAGTAATATCAATTGGGATACCCTATTTAAAAAAAATATCATTTCAGTTATGGTTTCATGGTCTGTCAACACGACCACTGAATTTTATAATATAAATACCTGAGTCTCATTGTCTGCAATTCGGATTATTTATAAATAATTAAGCATATTTTTGTCAGAATCTTCATGGGAAGCTATGGCGGGATCTATAAGCAATTTAAGGCTTAAGTTTTTTATAGTGTTTCAAAATGACCAATTTGGCCTTATAATTTAAAGTACATAAACTGCATCAAAAATTCTATAAATACGAAAAAATACGTTTATATGATAAAAGACACAATTGAAATATTTAATTAATGTTAAATTGCATGCTTAATGTACACATAAATTAACTTAAAATATTTTACACAATAAAATAATAACGCACAGGGAACGGCTAGCGATCCCATTTGGTACCAGTCATTTTAACAAACAATATTTCGTCGGCTGACAAACAAAACTCACTATAAAAACTGTCACTACTCTTCGCAACCTCTTATGTCAGTATTGAATCAGAACTGAGATACGATCTCTATTTCAAGTAGGTATTTGTTACTTAGTGAGTTTTGGTTGTCAACCGACGATTTATAATATTTATACGTACCAGGATTATTTTGAATAATTTATTTAAAAGAAATATAATTACACTACATGGTTTTTCAATAATATAATAATGTGTTCATCAGTAAATAAAATATTTGAAAAAACTTCAACCGCATGTCCAACATTCTTCGAAAATTTGCAATGCACTAAGTTTAACCTTCTATCACACCCAACTTCGGTCAATAGGGTATAATTCTGGAACGTTATAAGTAGCACCGTGTCCTTATTAATAATATCTAATCAATGAAATATCGTTTAAAGCGTCATAAGTTAGAAAAAGTTGCAAATTTTAAACTCACAAAAAAGTGGTCCCTTATGGTACCGCTAGTCTAAAATGGGTTAAAAAAATACAGTTAAATTAACCTACCTCAAAAACAAGAGATAATTTAATCAAACCAAAAATCGTTGATAGAGTTTATTAATGTGCATAACATATTTTTTTTTGAATATTATGTCGCGTTGTTTAAAAAATAGAAGGGGGGGGGGACACATTTTTCAGATTTTGAGAGCTGATATCTCGAAAACGATTTGCTTAAATAAAAATGAAATTTATAAACCTTGATATCATTTTCAAAGACCTTTCTATTAATACCCCACACGCTTATATACAGCTAAAAAAAACTTTCTATCCCTCAGTTACATATATGGAGGGCTCACCCCAGTGGCTTTTTTACAATTTAGTATCATAATCCTGTAGCGCTTCATACAACACATATTCTTACCAAATTTTGTTACTGTAGCATTTATAGTTTCCGAGTAAATCGGCTGTGACAGACGGACAGACGGAGGGACAGACAGACATGACGAATCTATAAGGGTTCCGTTTTTGCCATTTTGGAACCCTAAAAAGTGATGAATACTAAAGCCTTTCTATTTCTGCTAAATTGTTGGAAAATATAGTTTGCACAGCATCCTGACCTAGTTCTACTGAGGTGAAACCAGAATAATGTTACAAATTCCAATATTCACTGCCATTGTTGATGACACCAACCATTACGTATAATTATAATTAAGCTTTATTTGTTCAATGCTTAGGTTAAGTTATGTTACAGTTTCATTTTTATTTTGTTTTTTTTTTTAACGCATTGATCCCTGTTGGGTAAAAGCCTCCTCAGCACCCTTCCATTTATCTCTCATCTTTGCAGTCTCCATCCAGTTCTTGCCAACAATTTGTGCTAAGTCAGTGCAGATATCTGGATGGAAGATGGACTTTAAGAGCAACCATTACGTAGTTCTATGATTTAACACATGCAATGCCAAGCCACTGGGGAGTTGTTGGTAATTTTGTTCACACGCCACCGACTCCGGTGGGGAATTTATCACTATACTATTTGCAGTGCCAGGACAAAAACAAAGGATAGCCCTGCATCACTCCTCTGGGGAGTTGTGTGGCATGTAAATAAACTTATTGAGGACTCCTTAATGGCGTTCTTGGAATTGAAGTAGCGTTCATTGTACAACAGGTTGGCGGGCAGCAATAACCTGGGTTTTTGATCTGGCAGTGAAAGTGTTAATGTTTTGTGAAAGAAACTACCTCTTATCTCAAAACATAGAATTGTAACAACAGAAGATGGTTTCTCAAGTTTCAATTACCCAATTCAGTTCAAATACCTTAGGTACTATAGCCCAAACGCTCCCAACAATGGTCCAAAACTTAATGGAATATCATCCATTAGGTGTAATTGTTACATTAATTCTGTTATTTGTACGCTAATGCTACTACTAATAAGCAAAAAAATTAAATAAAATCAAAAAGAAGATTAGATTTGATGCTTATTTAGGAATTGAATTTCTGAACCATAATTGCAGTATTGGACTATAGTTGGGTGGGTTAACAGTACTTAAAATCAGGGACCGGAACCATTTTTTTCTCCATACAAAAATAACAGTTATTTTTTCGTTTTTCGATATATAAATTGTAAGTTAATGGAGTAATTTAAAAATATGTGTAAATTTGTATTAAAATGTCTAATAGAGGAAGATTCTTAATTTTGCTGGAATGAAAGGGCATATTCTTCCTTTTGAAAATAAGGTATAAAACCTTGAGTATTACAAGCTTGAGACATGCTTTATTTATTTTACATAATATATTTATTTATATATCCACATGCTTTGCATTTGCCTTAAATAATCCATCTTATTTGGCCAAATAAATAGTTATATACCATTATCCGGTTATTATTATACGTATTTGTAATTTTGTATGTTAAACCTGCACTGGAAACCTAACCTCTAATATGCGTTTGGCGTAAACGTTAGTAGAAGTTGATTATAGATATAATCAAATCAGGCTTTGTGCTAAACCATCATCCGAAAAGATTACATTTTAAGTTACTTACCGTATAACAACTGCAACTTGGCTATAAAATAAAACTACACAAGCCAGTCAAGAGACAAGACAATAAAAGACAGGACAAATTTTATTTGACGTTTGCAATAGTTGTCACTGTCATTTTTGATAGTGATTGAAAAAGTCGATATTTAAGCACAGTCGAAACGATAAATTTTTACTATTTCAGTGTGACCACTGAAATTTTACTTATATTATATTTTTGGCAGGTAATTATAATACAATGTTGGCAGAATCTTTGTCGGGTACGTGACGCCGTTCAACGCAATGTACTTCTAAAAAAGTGAATACAATTTTGGTGGTAGGTATCTTAATTTTACAAGTTGGTGTTTGTATTCATAGATAATTCTCGCACGTTCCATATATATTTATTATTTCTAACGCAGCTGTTATAGTCGTCACGTTCCCGACAAAGTATCTAGACTTTCTTGCGGAATGCACATGTAAAGGTGTCATAAATGCTCAATCTGCATGTATCATATCCCTGACCCTGATTAAAAGGTATGGTTTTTAAGTTGCGTGAACTAAACGATATTAAAATGATATCAGGATTCAGGTGACATGGTCCAGGTTCATGTAAATTGTAAACCAAAAGCAGTTATTATCAAGCCTCGGATAAACACCTTTATATTTATTTGCAATGGCTTCGTATAGCGGAATTAGTCTAGCAGGAAGGTTGATAAATAATAAAACAAAAACATTTCGGAATGGTTTTATTTCAGCGGGGATACTAGATCTAGGTATAACAATGCGGGAATCTGCCCACGACTAACAAGCCTTTAATATCAATTTGGAAATCGGGCAAATAATCCAAGACAGCGTTGACATAAAAGAGATGACGCAGCGAGCGATTTTACAGTGGTCGTAGATTCCGACGACTTCACGGTAAAGTCGACTACAAACAAATAGATGTATCTACTTTTTCACTTTATTACAATACAATTACGTGAAAATGTGGATACATGTACAATGTACTATGTCAAACGTGTTTGTTTACGCTGTCGCAAAAATCTTTCCATAAATGACTGTAGCGTAATAATGCATTAACAATTTTCACGATAAGTATAAAAGAGCCTATCATAGGGTAAATTAGACCAATATTGTCCTTTTGGCCACATATGATTAGGCCAGCAGTGGCAAGGTCTAACAAAACATGGGGTCTATAACAGGTTTAAAATTTCCAAATATTGGGTAGTGTATTCATGTTTTGTGCCACTGGGGGACAAGACATTTAATTATTTGACTGTTTGAAGATATCAAATATTTCAAAATTTAGGATATGAAGGTTTACATTTTCAAACTTATACAAAACAGCCGTCCTGGTCTTATTAAAGCTTTTCTTCGACTCGGATTGTTTACCTAATACTAGAGATGTTGGTCCATATGACTACAATATTAAGTGCTCTAACGAGAATAAAAACCTGTCTTTTCCGAGTTTTAAGTACAGCTTGGCAAAAAAGAAGAGAAATTAAAAAGTAGCAACATCGTAGTGTCGTCCTTTTCAAACCAATATGCGTGAGAAAACGGGACGACACTACAATGTTGCCACTTTTTAATTTATACTTTTTTTTGCCAGGCTGTATATTGCTATGATTATGAACTTGTTGTGAATGGTGAGATATAGTAAAAAAAAACAAGTTATAAAATTATATACCAGAGAATAACAAAAAATAATTTGGTATTGGCTTAATGTCAACGGTTATTATTATCGCCCTAAAATAAATATTTCACAATACTACAGGCTTTAATGTTATGTTTTGACTGTATTAATAATATACCTAATTGGTAAACTTAACCGGAAAGCCTGGACTTTTAGTTTAGTAATAAAATGAAGATCTCATTTATGAGATTAGTATCATATCTACCTGATTGATTACCGAACTAAACTTTTTTAACCCTTCTTATCTCACCTAAGGACTTATATCATATCATGGTGCGCATATCCTCTTGGATACCTATTAATTTAATAAATAGTTAAATACAATCTAAGATATTAAATAACTAGTGTATATCAAAGCTTCGTTTCAACCTATAAGTGCACTATTGGGATTTCTAAATCTTAATTCTAATGCACAAACGATCTTTAAATTTAATGTCATTTCGTCACGACTAGTTACGATTTAGCAAATATTTTTTATAACATAGACATTAAATTTAAATTAACGTTTGTGTCGCATTTAAGTAAAGATTACCTTGTAAATTAGACGTAGATTGAAATGTAATTAGCAATATTTGGTAACTAGAGATGAACCAAGGTAGTCAGGTGCAGATCTATGTTCTAATTGTTTGTCTACATATAAAGGATAAAACACTTAATGCTCAGCCAGGAACCGTTAGTTAGCCTCTTCCTACATGTTTTATAAGTGGAAAGAGTACGAATTATGTGTTATCACAAACTTCAAACTCATAATCCGACTACTGGTGCCTGGCTGGCCACTGGTTCCTTCACCCTCTAGAATAACAACGAAGCTCTGTGTCTTTGCATTGTCTAAAGACTATAAAGTTACTTATGACATTTTGCTAAGTGGATTCTGATATTACCTTGGTGGCCTATATGGCTTCAATATTGGTCGCAGACGCTTATAATTATTTTAATTAATTTACCATGCAGAGCTAAATTTTAGATACATAAATTACATAATTGCGACCTTAAAAAACATTAACAACTTGCTATCTCAAATCTTGTTCTCCCTAAAAGCGAAATGGATAAGCGAGATTTTTTCGTAAAATTAATTATCAATAGTGTATCACTAAACTATAATACAATATTAATTGAAAGTGCCATATCAAGCAGAATATTAAATACCTATTCAAATACAATGAATTATTTAATAATATTGTACTCTTGAGTATTTTATGTGTATTGCTGTCGTTTTGTATAATGTGACCTAGGTATGCTTCATACTTAAATTTACGAGTTCGTGTATCATATTATATATATTAATTCAAAGTATTGCATGTTCCTTTTATGGGTGTTTCACCCTACTTAGAAATTAATTAATGGATTTAATCCATTTTTGATATATTGTATAACGTTAAGCTCAATATTTGTACCTTTTTTAAGCTAAGGCAACATGACTCAACCAGATCTGTAGTACCTATGTATTTTATAATGAATTGTGTTGAGTTTGATCGAATGAAATACGCCATCAACGACATGCGACAAGTGATCACCGAAATTAAGAACTTACAGTCGAGGTGAAGATCGCGAGAAGTGAAAAAATAAAAATACCTTATATCAATAGCAATCAAGTTGTGTTAGCACATTGCGCGCATCTTTAAATTTTACTTTGACTCCACACCCCGTTTGATTATTCAATACCCATGATAATGTGTTTGAACTGACGTTTTTAATAATAAAGGATAATTTTGATATTACTTAACGACATTCGTAATCTAGTCGATTGTGAAAGATTGTTATACAATATTATTTATTAATAATTTGGGTTAAGTCTAGACTCGGACAAAATTATGGATTTTTTAAAATAAGATTTCATTATCGATAATTGTTTATCGACACACCGCGTCCTTAGTCAAAATAACGGAATAAGGAATTACTTTTTAACCCTCTGCGACTGACGTTACGTCTATCAGACACCCGTATTTTGCAATTACGCCATTACGATGTTGATAACAAGATTCAATAATTTCACGTCACGTGACCACGTCAGTGGCAGAGGGTTAACTAGGTTTTCGTGATTTTGTCAGTGATTTTCCACCGGTAACACCATTGCAAATGTAATTCAAAGTTTTCGAATCTCTCGATACGTAGTGCTCTCAATTGGTGATAATATTCTAGCTACAAAAACTCGTAAATTCAAATACAATCTATTCAAACTACGCTATGAAGCAGATTATAAGTAGGTAATATTCTTAAGTTAATAAACAATATAACCAGTAAATAGTTCATAAATTGGAATGGTAAAACTATTCTTACTTAAAGTAATTGTTTCTTATCTTATCCATTAGTTTTATATTAAAAACTGATTTTAAGGTAAAGATTACTATAGATTAGTACGTCCGTTTGAAACTGGCCTGCTACCGCGAACATCGAAGTTCGTAAATTTCGGGGATTAGTCTCTGTCATTCCAACGAAGGCGTCATTAGAGTGACAGAGGAAAATCCCCGCAATTTGCGGATTTCGTAGTTCGCGGTAGGGCCGCTGACCATTTATCCACTCGTAAGTTTCTTACATAAGTTCAGCATGCCAAGTCAAGATGCCATTCAGCAATCGTATACGATAAGCGATAAGTAATAAAGGTATGAGAATCACAGATTCGTACGAAAAGTCACGTGACCATTCTCATACATTATTATGGTCACGTGACTTATCGCTTATCGTTTACGGTTGTAGAATGTCATTTTGGTTTCCAGTACAGATACAACTTACTCGAGACGACGTAACGTCGTAAGAAATTCATTATCATTCGATCATTTATCAGCCGATAGTCCACTGCTGGACATAGGCCTCTCCCAGAGCAAATGGTGTAATGGTTTCCCGCTATCTTTACCATGGTGCATAACCAAGATGACAATCGCTAACGCTCAATGAACGAAAGACTAACTGTCTTTGTCGCACTAAAAAGCAAGAGTGACACAGAGAGAAAACTACGATACTCACCGTTAGCGATTGGCAACTTGGCTAAGAGCGGTCGTACACCTGTTGCGTAAGTTATAGGGACGGAGCTATACTAAGGAATGAGAGAATATCACTATCTCATTCCTTAGTATAGCCCCGTCCCTATCATACGTAAGAACTAACAGGTGTACGGCTGACCTTAAGCATTTGTACTGAACTTACGAAAGAAACTTACGCGTGAAATCCTGAACATAATTAAATAGGACGTGGATTGAAGTGCTTATGTCTTTGACCGAGAGTCTATAATTGCTTAATTCAGCGTTATGAATCGTGTTCTCCTAAGGTTTATGCCTCAAAAGCGTGCAACTTGTAATACAAGTATAAGTCCTATAAAATTAATGTTGATGTAGTACTTTAAGACACAAGTGCAAAAAACATGAAATTCGAAACGATGATGATGATTTAACACACGACCGAAGGGAGTGTTTTAAATCGACACGAGTTACGAATTTCCTTTTTGCACGTGCCTCGTACGACGTTTTTTTAGTACAGATGGCCCTCCGAAGTTTTGGACCTGACGTAAAATGACCCACTTCTCGCACTAGAACCTAAAAAAGGCAACATCTGTACTAAAAAATAAGCTTTCACTAGTATTAAAAGTTACAAACTTGATTTATCACAAATTAGCTTAAATGTCGGTAGATACACATTAGTAATTACTATACAAGTGCTGAAAACTTGATGTGGAAATCGCCTCATTTCTAATACGATCTCGCAGAGAGGAACTAACTTATACACCATAAAATCGAAATTAGACCTTATTGCTCAAACAATAGCGAATGGAGTTTGACATTGACTGTGTGATATAAGTGATAATTCAAACTAAGGCGGTTAAAAGTTTAACATACCTATAAAATACTTATTAGAATGCAGTAAGATAAAAATGTGGTCAGTTGACTGTACACACACAACTAGCATAAAATGCCTTGTATTTTGTTACTCAAAAACTTGATGTAAGTTAAATGACAAGGAAAAAACAATAATTGTGACTAGATTACTTGCAACTTGCAGTAAATAACAAAAATAACGACAATACATATCAAAAAATAATAATAGAAACATACTAAATGCATAATTTGCTTGGGTAACTTTATTATAGTTCGAGAAATATAAATTGAATGTTTATTTTTACTATTATGTTGGTAGAAAGTTACCAATTTATATTTCACGAACTATACTCCCACATATAACTAGGGGTCGGAAATATGAGTGCAAAACTTTAACAAAACTTCTCAAGTGGACTTGAGATAGCACATACATCCATAAAATATACATAATATATCTATATCTACACACCCACACATTGTAAGTTGAAGATTCCGGGGAATAAAATTGGATACAGATTTTTCAATAATATTCGTATTTTTCTTGGCTAAAGTGTTCCCATATGTCAATTTTAAAGTTTTGCACCCATAGTTCCGACCCCTATATATAACTTTGAAAAATGCAGAATAACATTTCGAACAAGGTAACCCATAGTAAAGAAATACTTGATAAACAATGTGATTGTAAAGAGTGCTAAGTGAATTCTGATTTAGTTTTACTAGGGGCAGTTTCTTGTCTAAACTTAACTATTATATAATAATAATAAAAAACATTGACTATGACACATTTTGGTTGTGATTTTGACATACAATGCATCGTGTGAGAGAGAAAAAGACAATTTCGGGAGTACCAACTAGAATATGCAGAAAAGTAGGTACTATGTAACTTCATTCCAGCATGGGTGCAGAAAAGTGTCACCTTCAGTTCAGTGCATAATTTTAATTTTAAAAACCGCACTTTCTGAGCATATGTGTTGTAAAATAAAATATTATATAGTTCTCTGTTAAAGGTATCAAGTTTGAAAGATTACCCCCTTATTCATAAACGTCTGTTAACTTAACAAGCCGCTAATAATTGCTTGTCCCTTTCGGTCTTAACAATGTGTCGATAAGAGCAAAAGGGACAAACAATTATTAGCGGCTAGTTAAGTTAACAAACGTTTATGAATAAGGGGGTAGTCAATAATTGCATAATCTAAAATGTAGGTATCTATGTTTAAGGTGCATTTAGACCAAACGAGCATTCGCTCATTCTATCCCCCAATCTGCGAAGTTCGTTCGTTACACAAAACGTGATTCGTCGAAATTCGTTGATTTCGTAGAGTGGGCGACAGTATGAGCGAATGCTCTAAATACACCTATACATAATGTCATCACCTCAAAGTACCAACAAAAAAAGGGGTTTACCACTTTTCGATTCTATTGAGTGGTAATAAAGTAGAAAAGTGGTAAATCACATTTTTTGTTGACTGCACCTAAAGTAAATAAGCGCCATGAGTATAAATAAATGACAAAACTTAAATCCCATAACAAACGGCTCACTTATCCGCCAGAACCCCAATGACATTCAAAACGCAACTCTTCAAATCGCCGCTAAGGTCCGTTCTAGTCTCCATCAACTTCTGCAAAGAATCCCCAACTTTCGCGTCTTTATAATCTAGCACAATCTGATTAACTTTGCTCGTAACATCGAGAAACGCTAGTAAATTCTGAACGACCTCTATCGGCATTTTCGCGCAATTCGTCTCAATTAACACTGACACGTGTTTACCGATCTCGGACTTTAAGAGATGGGAAATGAATAGGTTTTCGATATCGATGTCCGGTTTTTCTTTGAGGAAGTGGATTGCGAAGAGAGTGAGAGCGAGGATGGCCTCGTTTTGCATGAGCGAGTGGGATGCGATGAGCATGTTCACTAGGCACGATATGCAGCCGTCGATCTGGAAATAAATAGAATTTGAAGTTAATATTTTCTCAGTTATGACAGTCGATATAGATAAATTTCCGACAGCAAGTATTTGGTTTATATAGGGTGCCTTTGGTTAATTCCGAAATACACAGGAATACGTAGGATGCCCTGAAAATTTCGGGAATTTAATACTTAGGAACGTATATTTGACATGTGTTATACCTCTTTCTTACAAGCATACTCTCATTATTCGAAAACACTGGCCACTTAGAAAAAAAAAACAATGTCCGATTTTCAATTGTTTTTTAAAGTCGTTGAGTCGCTGGTGAAAATGGAGCTGTCCCGCGAAAGTTTTAGAGCAATGATTTATTATGACTTTAAAAGTGGATCAACACAACAACAATGTGGAGACCGATTAACTATTGCTTTTAGTAGTGAAGCACCTTCAAAGACGACCATATACAGGTGGTATTCGGAATTCCAACGTGGCCGTGTGTCTCTTGCGGATGACGTACGTGAGGGTCGACCGAAAACGGCCGTTACCGATCAAAACATCGATGTTGTTCGCCAACTGATAAAGGAAGATAGGCATGTTACATATCGGGAGATTCAGGAGACTTTAGGCATTGGAATGAGTCAGGTACAAGTTATTTTACAACAAGAGTTGGGCGTGCGGAAGTTATTTTCCCGGTGGATTCCTCACTTGTTATCTGACGACCAGAAAACGGTACGTGTCAATTGGTGCCGCAAAACTTTAAAAAGATTTAATGGAGGAAGCTCAAATGCCGTTTTTAGTATTGTGTCAGGTGACGAATCATGGATTTACGCATATGAGCCTGAATCGAAAAACCAATCTCGAGTTTGGGTTTACGAAGACGAACCGAAGCCGACAAAAGTTGTTCGTTCTCGCAGCACGATCAAAAAAATGGTAGCCACGTTTGTCTCCAAATCGGGTCACGTGGCGACTATCGCTCTTGAAGATCGAAGAACTGTCAATGCCGATTGGTATATAGGCGTTTGTTTACCGATTGTTTTTGCTGAACTGCGAAAAACTAACCCTAACCGCCGTATTATACTACACCATGATAATGCCAGCCCTCACACCGCTCAGAAAACAGACGACTATCTGAAGGGCGAAAACGTCGAATTACTGGACCATCCTCCGTACAGCCTCGACCTAAGTCCCAACGATTTTTTTACTTTCCCGAAAATAAAGAATCGGTTGCGTGGTCAGCGTTTTCAGCCCGCGGAAGAAGCAGTCGACGCTTATAAAATGGCCATTTTGTCAACCCCCACTTCAGACTTCAATAACTGTTTTAAAAACTGGTTTCAGAGAATGAAAAAGTGTATTAAACACAAAGAAGAATACTTTGAAAAACAATAAAAGTACTTTTATTTCATTAAAATGCGTATTTTTTCCGATTCCCGAAACTTTCAGGGCAACCTACGTATCACTCGTCATTACATCGTCTCACAGGAATATCACTCGTCATTACATCGTCTTTAATAAAGTGTCTTTTTTCGAAATCATCGAGTAGGCTTCTGTAAGAAGTCTAATTGATAAAATGAGTTATTGTTCTGAAATTAGAGTTGCAAAGTGACCGTTATTTTCAATAACTGATCGACATTTAATATTATAAACAAGGAGCGGAATCCTTCATAGCAAAAATCAAACTGTCAGAGGGATTGAACGAAGTGTTTTATCGACTATCGATAAACAAGATTATACTCAATAGAACATCGTTAAAATAACGTAATTAGACTTTTAGATATATACGAGTGCAGTGGCGAGTGGCGACCAGATAGTTCAATAGGGACATATAATTACTAATATTGGTTTTTTTTTAAAAAATTGTACACCAATTATGTTTTGAATAACACGTTGTATAATAATTGTTTAGCTAACAAAATATTTAAAAAAATGTGTATTCCATTTTTGATTAATTTTCATACTTTGTCCCTTATGAAATTACAATGCCATAGAAAAAAATAATGATATACTCTTGGGTCGTCTCATTCGTTTTTCGTCGCGTTCCTAAATTTGTCCGATTCTGCTTTCGTCACCCATTCTTGATTCGTCAAGTTAGTCTGCAGTCATTGTCGTCTTTGACCGTAATTCGTTGTTGACCTTTTTCTAATTTTTTATCATTTCGTATTTGGTCATATTCTAAGTTGGTACCGACTTAAGTCTATGAAAATATACGAAAAACAAAGATTTAACAGCGAACATGCCGAAAGAAAATTATGACGAGTTAAGAACGAGACGGATTAAGATAGAGATGAACAACAAATTTGACCGAAGATGAAAAAAAAAATGAAATAAATGTTTATTCAGACACAAATCTTAGAACTAAGATCACAACTTCCGCCAAACCAGAGTATGGTTTGTTGGCAGACGAGGCTCCAAATAACATTAGGTAAAAAGTTCTAATAAATTCGTCGTTACTATTATTTTACTTTAACAAACGTGAATGACCCCAGCGCTCATACACATACTTATGTATGTATACAAATGGGCCCACGCATACATGGACGCAGTTTAGTGAAAAGGATTCAACTCTGAAATTTGAATGAGAAAGACCATCGACGATCGTGACGAATGAAGAATGGGTGACGAAATCAGAATCGGACAAATTTAGGAATGTGATGAAAAACGAACGAGACGACCTAAGAGTATACCAAAATAATTATATCCCTAATAATCTGTATAATACGTATGCCTAAAAGCCTGATTACGATAAATAAAAGTTAACGACGAACCGTCAAGTGTCAATTATTTATCGATAGTCGATAAAACACCTCGGTCAATCCCTGTGACAGTTTAATTTTTGCTATGAAGAATTCCGCTCCCTGATATAGACCGATCATTAATGACATGCAAGGTGTGACATCTACCTATTAAAAAAAATCGCATCAAAATCCGTTGCCTACTTTTAAAGATTTAAGCGTTCAAAGGGACATAGTCATAAAAGTGACTTTATTTTAAACTATGTAGTGATGTCGGTTGGTTATTGAAAATGATGGTCACTTTGCAACTAAAAAGTGTACAATATGAAGATGGAGGTACAGACCTGTACATAATGGAGCCAATACGTCGGCAGTAGCAGCTTGGCGCTCCAGGCGAGCAGACGGTCTGTCGCTTGCTAGTTGACGGGAGTAGGGTTCTGACTATAGGGATGGAGGTACAGACCTGTACATAATGGAGCCAATACGTCGGCAGTAGTAGCTTGGCGCTCCAGGCGAGCAGACGGTCTGTCGCTTGCTAGTTGACGGGAGTAGGGTTCTGACTATAGGGATGGAGGTACAGACCTGTACATAATGGAGCCAATACGTCGGCAGTAGTAGCTTGGCGCTCCAGGCGAGCAGACGGTCTGTCGCTTGCTAGTTGACGGGAGTAGGGTTCTGACTATAGGGATGGAGGTACAGACCTGTACATAATGGAGCCAATACGTCGGCAGTAGCAGCTTGGCGCTCCACGCGAGCAGACGGTCTGTCGCTTGCTAGTTGACGGGAGTAGGGTTCTGACTATAGGGATGGAGGTACAGACCTGTACATAATGGAGCCAATACGTCGGCAGTAGTAGCTTGGCGCTCCAGGCGAGCAGACGGTCTGTCGCTTGCTAGTTGACGGGAGTAGGGTTCTGACTATAGGGATGGAGGTACAGACCTGTACATAATGGAGCCAATACGTCGGCAGTAGTAGCTTGGCGCTCCAGGCGAGCAGACGGTCTGTCGCTTGCTAGTTGACGGGAGTAGGGTTCTGACTATAGGGATGGAGGTACAGACCTGTACATAATGGAGCCAATACGTCGGCAGTAGTAGCTTGGCGCTCCAGGCGAGCAGACGGTCTGTCGCTTGCTAGTTGACGGGAGTAGGGTTCTGACTATAGGGATGGAGGTACAGACCTGTACATAATGGAGCCAATACGTCGGCAGTAGCAGCTTGGCGCTCCACGCGAGCAGACGGTCTGTCGCTTGCTAGTTGACGGGAGTAGGGTTCTGACTATAGGGATGGAGGTACAGACCTGTACATAATGGAGCCAATACGTCGGCAGTAGTAGCTTGGCGCTCCAGGCGAGCAGACGGTCTGTCGCTTGCTAGTTGACGGGAGTAGGGTTCTGACTATAGGGATGGAGGTACAGACCTGTACATAATGGAGCCAATACGTCGGCAGTAGTAGCTTGGCGCTCCAGGCGAGCAGACGGTCTGTCGCTTGCTAGTTGACGGGAGTAGGGTTCTGACTATAGGGATGGAGGTACAGACCTGTACATAATGGAGCCAATACGTCGGCAGTAGCAGCTTGGCGCTCCACGCGAGCAGACGGTCTGTCGCTTGCTAGTTGACGGGAGTAGGGTTCTGACTATAGGGATGGAGGTACAGACCTGTACATAATGGAGCCAATACGTCGGCAGTAGTAGCTTGGCGCTCCAGGCGAGCAGACGGTCTGTCGCTTGCTAGTTGACGGGAGTAGGGTTCTGACTATAGGGATGGAGGTACAGACCTGTACATAATGGAGCCAATACGTCGGCAGTAGTAGCTTGGCGCTCCAGGCGAGCAGACGGTCTGTCGCTTGCTAGTTGACGGGAGTAGGGTTCTGACTATAGGGATGGAGGTACAGACCTGTACATAATGGAGCCAATACGTCGGCAGTAGTAGCTTGGCGCTCCAGGCGAGCAGACGGTCTGTCGCTTGCTAGTTGACGGGAGTAGGGTTCTGACTATAGGGATGGAGGTACAGACCTGTACATAATGGAGCCAATACGTCGGCAGTAGTAGCTTGGCGCTCCAGGCGAGCAGACGGTCTGTCGCTTGCTAGTTGACGGGAGTAGGGTTCTGACTATAGGGATGGAGGTACAGACCTGTACATAATGGAGCCAATACGTCGGCAGTAGCAGCTTGGCGCTCCAGGCGAGCAGACGGTCTGTCGCTTGCTAGTTGACGGGAGTAGGGTTCTGACTATAGGGATGGAGGTACAGACCTGTACATAATGGAGCCAATACGTCGGCAGTAGCAGCTTGGCGCTCCAGGCGAGCAGACGGTCTGTCGCTTGCTAGTTGACGGGAGTAGGGTTCTGACTATAGGGATGGAGGTACAGACCTGTACATAATGGAGCCAATACGTCGGCAGTAGCAGCTTGGCGCTCCAGGCGAGCAGACGGTCTGTCGCTTGCTAGTTGACGGGAGTAGGGTTCTGACTATAGGGATGGAGGTACAGACCTGTACATAATGGAGCCAATACGTCGGCAGTAGCAGCTTGGCGCTCCAGGCGAGCAGACGGTCTGTCGCTTGCTAGTTGACGGGAGTAGGGTTCTGACTATAGGGATGGAGGTACAGACCTGTACATAATGGAGCCAATACGTCGGCAGTAGCAGCTTGGCGCTCCAGGCGAGCAGACGGTCTGTCGCTTGCTAGTTGACGGGAGTAGGGTTCTGACTATAGGGATGGAGGTACAGACCTGTACATAATGGAGCCAATACGTCGGCAGTAGCAGCTTGGCGCTCCAGGCGAGCAGACGGTCTGTCGCTTGCTAGTTGACGGGAGTAGGGTTCTGACTATAGGGATGGAGGTACAGACCTGTACATAATGGAGCCAATACGTCGGCAGTAGCAGCTTGGCGCTCCAGGCGAGCAGACGGTCTGTCGCTTGCTAGTTGACGGGAGTAGGGTTCTGACTATAGGGATGGAGGTACAGACCTGTACATAATGGAGCCAATACGTCGGCAGTAGCAGCTTGGCGCTCCAGGCGAGCAGACGCGGCGCCTCCCCCGCGGCGCCCGCGTGCTCGGCGCCGCCCCAGCGGCTCACGGCCTCTAGCGAAGCCCTGTCGCTTGCCAGCTGACGGGCTACGGGTTCTGACAATAGGAATTATGACTGTAGTTCAAATATTTTTTTAGTACAGATGGTGCCTTTTTTAGGCTCTAGTGCGAGAGGTCATTTTACGTCAGGTCCAAAACTTCGGAGGGCCTAAAAAAACTGTACTAAAAAAACATCGTACGAGACACGTGCAACTATCTCGGTCTAACTCTCGGTCGTGTTTTAAAACATCGCCACTCGTTTCGAATTTCATGTTTTTCGCACTTGTGTCGTAATATACTATTAAGAACTGTGTCACTTTTAGGGACACTCAATAGACATGATGACTGACAAGTCAAATCAGCATCTTTTTTCGAACTGTCGAAACGATCACCACTATGAATTTTTATATGAAATACTCAAAAGTGACATCACGTTTGAGTACTGCCAAATGACCTAATCTTTTAAGTTCTTTTCAATTTATTAAGTAGAAATTTTGTACAAAAATTACAGCAATCTACATCTTAGTAATAATTTCTTCCTGTATTATGTCGTGCATAATGTTAAATAATTTATTTTAACTACAGTCATCATCCACATTAGTACGAAATTTAAAAAAAATCAGTTAGATTCGTAACATTGTTTCAAGTTGAACTTTCAGCACCTTCAATAAAATGAATTGCGAATTGAAAAATAGAGTATTTCAATAAATACTCGGTTTTGGTGTTAATCTTATAAACTATAAGCAATATTATTTTATAAAAATGCCGACAAAGTTTAAATTCCTAAAGATATCGTACTTAATTATCATTACGAACCTGACTGAAACTAAGATTTTTTTAATTTCACGCTAATGAGTATCCCTAAAAATGAAAATGCCCTGATAGCAGGGTTCAATTTGATCCTTGGCTCATACCAATGTTTCTCAAAAAACTTATTTACAGTCACGGACTTTAATTGATGAGCCACTTAGGAGGCTCTTAATTTGGCCGCATCTCTTAATTTGCATAAAACTATTCTACAGTAACATGACGTTTGTGCCGAGTTGCTGACGAGATAACATGTCACAGTTTGAAAGCTAAGTGCATTGAATGTGGTGTCACGTTCGTGTTTTAACATTTTAGTTAAGAGATTCGAACCTTAGTGACAGTTCATAAACGCACACAATGATAAAGATAGAAATATAATTTTGCTCTTCTATTGTACGACGACTTTTCTTTCTTTATTAGGATTTACGAGTAAAAATGACTAAACCCGATTTTGCATTACACTGCTAAAAACGCACAACTGCAAGTGGCTCATCAATTAAAGTCCGTGACTGTACCAAGTATCAATTGATATTCAAAAGTACTTAACGGTGAAGGAAAACATCATAAAGAAACCGTCAAGTGCAAAAATACATATCGAAAAAATCCTCTTATAAATGTTTAAATTACGATATTCTCATTTTATAGAATTAAAATGCACTTTCACATATTTTTGAACGTTTTTAAATACACCTTATTTTGCCTTTGACTGTACAGCTGCGAAGAAATTTAAGGATGGATAAGAAGTTTCCAACAAGTATTGGGTCAGCGTTGGGACTGCGCAAAATAGGCACGTTTGATGTCGAGTTGCGGAAAATGACCATAATGGGCATTTTCACTTTTAGGGACACCCAATTAGCTTAACTCTCACAAAAAAGTTAACTTCGATGTCAGCTTTGTAACCACAATTAAATAAGCATTAAATATTAAAAAAATATTTTTTTATCATTTTAGTCCAGAAATAATACGCGCTTATGCAATATAAAAACAAGTGTTTAATTGTCGTTACAAAACTGACTTTGACAACTTTTTTGTGAGAGTTAAGCTGATTGGGTGGGTGTTCCTAGAAGTGAAAATGCCCTAATAAAAAACAATAGCATACATTAATAGATACATACCCTGGCCATCGACCAGCATTCTTAGGGCAGCCAGCAACTTATAGGCGACGTGATGATCTTCCACGTGAGGTAAGGCTTTCAAGAGAATCGGCGCCGCCCTGCAAAATAGTAGATTGTGTCACAAGTGTTCAAAATTATACATTTCCGGCTCCGTGTTAATTGAAGCCGGAATGAAGTAATGGATAACGTGGAATCTTGAGCGTAATGAGGAATTCAAACATCAACGCCCAAGACGAAAATAATTTTGATACTGTGTGACACATAGGTACTGCTTTTTACCTTACCTTACAAAAATGAAATATATATGTACGTTGGTATACAACATAATTTATACAAATAATCGATTATAAATAAATCGTAATCGAATTTGAACGTGGTATTACGTCTTTCATATTTCATTGTTATTTTTTACGTTGGCAATAGAAAGTCATTGAACAGAAAAGTGCCACTTTGTGCACTCCTAGCAGCGAAGAAAAGTATATGAATAGGTGTGAAAAGTAACTATATCAATCGTCAAAACATGTAAACAAAAATGGCAGACATTCCATAGCATTTGACATCTTTGACACATATCGTGAAACACGTTCGCAAATTTGAATTAAAAATAATATCTGAACTCAGAGTAGTAATAAATAAATAAAAAAATTGTTGAAATTTGAACTCTAATGGCAATCAATAGAGTTCAATTTTATAGCGGCCATATATGGCTTCGTATCCAGCTATGCTATTCTCTTATTCACACATTCGACGCTGCGTTCGTCAACGAGCTCGACGTCGAGACAGCCTTGTCTAAAATCCTAGTTGTTTTATTTGACATTAGGAATCGAGGCTGTGAGCGAGGTTGTGGGCGAGTTCGTCGCTGTTTTTCGTTAGAGAATACGAAGTTCGTACATTAAACGTCAAACTCTCGACACAGTGTAGTTCCAGCTCACGCCGCATTCGTCGCCGAGCACTAGTGTCGTTTAAAGTACATTAGTGAATACCATTTTTAGACTCGACGCTGCCGCAGCGCTGACACAGCGCTGACAGCAAGGCGGTTTCCTTAGTGAATAACACTGCAGTAAGGGGTTAAGATTTTAAGTTCTTAATAAAATCAAGATTGTGTTCTAAAAGTGCGTGCAAATGATGCAAGTTTTTAGGTTTATTTATTTTTTTTAATTTTGCCGAATATTATACATACCTGCCCTTCTCAGCAGCTATCTTCTTATTGGCCGGCGAAACCGTAAGATTCCTTAAGGCAGAGAGCGCCGCGTGTTGCACCTTAGTCACTGTGGCCAAGTCGATAGAGTGCGTTTTGCCTTGCTTCAACTCTAGCCCCAAGTTGTGGTGGTATTCAAATATGTCTGGAAAAAAAAGTTATAATGTCTATGTTTCCTGCGTGGTGACAAGAATACATTTGTCACCACCCGAAATCTTTCTATGGGTGTTGTAAGAGTCGTCTAAGGGATAAGTGTCACTGACCATTTCTTTATCGAAGATTGACGATGGGCAGTAGCGTCATCACAGTGGACACGCTAACTGCGATCGCCAATCCACTTGTCCAGCGTGTCGATTATGGGCATTTACCTACCTCATAAAGCGTCGATCATCATATCAGACGAAAGACGTCCACTGCTGAACATAGGCCTCCCCCAAAGATTGCCACAATGACCGGTCCTGTGCCACCCGCATCCAGCGGACTCCTGCGACCTTCACCAGGTCATCAGTCCACCTTGTGGGGGGCCTAACCACGCAACGCCTTCCGGTACGTGGCCGCCACTCGAGAACCTTCCCGCCCCAACGGCCTCTATTACGGCGTCCATACGCATAGGTAATAGGAGGCATTTGTTCAGCAGTGGACTGATATAAGCTATACCTACGAAAGGGTTCTGGTGTAATTATTTCTCACATCTCAGTCCACTGCTGGGCGTAGGCCTTTCCTATTAACTATGCGTATAAACGCATTAGGAGGTAAATCCCCATAATCGCCACGCTGGGCAAGCGGATTGCCGTTCGCAGAAGTGTGTCGACTATGATGACATTGATGACGCTGCTGCCCATCATCAATTTTCTATCAAAGAATAGTTAGTGACACTTCCCTCACCTCAATCCTTTAGTAGACTCTTACGACACCCACGGGAAGATCGATAGTAAGCGCCTACGAACAAATAAAACATGGAAGCCGCACGCCATACTAAATTGCCTTTCAAAAACGGGCCTGAATTTTAGTTGACAACTGTCACCCCCTCTTCAATACATCACGGTGATGAATTTCAATATCAACCTATAAAACAAATGTCTCTGTCTGTCACTTTTGCGTTGCTATATTTTGGTTAAAATTCCAAAACATTCGTGGCTCTATATGCCTCAATTGGGTTTATTCTTTTCGGCCGCATTATAATTACTCCGCAAAAGTGTGGGCAGGCCCAATACTGAACAAATAATAACATTTTTCTTTGTTTCAGACGTTGCGGTCCGGTTTGGCAACTTCGTGTCGCCTTGACGTCCGTCAACGCCATTTAAAGACTTTTAGTGTTATTGTTTATTTTGTTCACACTAATTTATGTTTTTACTTTTATTGTGTTGTGTTGTGCTGTGTTGTGGATGCATACCGCCACCCTATCAGGTGATGGCGCGCCAAATGTGAGTTATACCTGTGTACAATGCGACAACTCTTTTAAGAACCAGAGAGGCCTTAATATTCACATTTCCAAAAAACATCGCAATTGTCTCAGCCAAAACGGCCCCGCTCTAAATTTAGTCCCAGTCGTACTACCGGCCCCCCTTTCGGACAATCCAAATTCAACCCCTTTTCATGTATACCTGAGTGATCTAAAGAATAATGTGCCCGTTGTTAAAAGAGTTCCGCGCGGCGCCAGGATTTCCGTCGCTAGACACCTTTCTGGCCTGATTACGAAATGTGTGGAGAACAACCAAATTGATGATTGGCATAAACTTTTTACGTTTTCGTTTAATACCCTCCATGTCAAAAAAGATGAGGCAATTTCCTTGACGCAAAAAATCAAAAACAATTGTGTTTCGAATATAACTCCACAGTTTTCGCTAAATAGGTGTGCCTCATCCACCTACAACAGAATTAAGTTAATCGAAAATAAAATTAGCGACGGCGATCTTAAAAGTGCCGCTCGTCTACTATTCACAAGTGACGTACTGTCGCCAGATACTCCGGACACTCTCTCGGCCTTACGATCTAAACATCCCCCGGCTCCTGCAACCCCGTACCAGTTAGACCCACCCACAGCTGACCGGGCCTGCCTCCGAATCGAAGCGAAGGACGTCATTGACGATATAAATTCTTTCAAAACCGGTTCGGCGGCTGGCCTGGATGGGATCTCACCCCAACATTTGAAGGATCTAACCTCTCATTGTTCGGGCGACGCAGGTGAACAGCTCGTCTGTTCCCTTACTAAATTAATAAATTTCATGTTTTCAGGCAAAATCAACTCGCAAATTGTCCCACTTTTCTTTGGCGCTAACCTGATTGCCCTTTCAAAAAAGGACGGAGGGGTGAGGCCTATTGCTGTTGGGTCAACTCTACGTCGTTTGGCATCCAAAATTGCGGTTAGACACATTAAGTCAAAATTACAGTCTATTTTCGAACCAGTTCAGTTAGGTTTTGGCACGAAAGGTGGGTGCGAAGCAGCCGTCCATGCTTTACGCACCTATCTTTCACACGATGATTGTGAAATTGTAGTCAAAATTGATGTAAAAAACGCCTTTAATTCGGTAAATAGGGACACTTTGCTGGCAGAAGTAAAGGAACAAATTCCCGAACTCTATAACTACCTTTATCTCTGCTATGCAGATCCATCTAAATTACTATACAAGTCCCACCAATTATCATCTGAGGTGGGATGTCAGCAAGGTGACCCCCTTGGGCCAGCAATTTTCAGTTTAGCCATAAATCACATAATACAAAAAATTAAATCTAAATTTAATGTCTGGTAT
>JALPQI010014850.1:0-17340 GCA_025490895.1 Thaumatotibia leucotreta
CGACCAACAGAAAAAATAATTCTAATGAGGATTTCTCAAGGTTTGATCATTGTAATTTACGCGAAGTCAGAGTATTTTTAAACTCTACTTATTTTCCATACGAAAGTTTAAATGTGAAATTCGAGCACGACAACTATGCAATATTATATGAACAATATACAAGGTTTCAACAGTCATACCATGGACGTCGTGCCGAACCGTTGTTAAACATACACGACTTTAAAAAGTGTGCATTATATGTTTTGGATACTTCAAGACAAAATGATCGTTTGAAGTCAGGACCTATAGATGTGAGAATAGAAATCGAAAGTGATTCAGAAATTCCTGATAATACATCTGCCTTTTGTTTAATATTTAACGATTGTATTGTGGAATATAAACCATTGAGCAGTTTAGTAAAAAAAATATCATGAATATAAATAGCTACATTGTGGATATACAAGGCTTCAAGGATTGGCAGAATAAATTCATTATTAAAGAGTTGGCTTTGGCTACTGATGACTTCACTCTAGTGTTTTCAATAAAACCACCATATCCGTACTCACGTTTGTCACTCGAAGAACGTAGACACGTGTGCTGGATCGAAAAAACGTTTGGTTTTCGTTGGAGCGAAGGTCATATCGATTATAGACATTTTAAAAATATAATAAAGCCTTATCTTGAAAAAAAGAAAATATATGTAAAAGGCCTAGAAAAAATTAAATGGATTCAAGAATTATGTGACAATTGTGAAGTAATTGACATCGCACAAAAAGGTTGCCCAAACTTTTTAGTACTGTATAATACGTTCCTCAAACAAAAATATAAAATTTCTAGTTTTGAATATGTAATTGATAAGCACTGTTCATTAAAAAATGTAATTTGTATTAAGAAATGGATTGCTGAGAATGCTGATATTTTTTATAAATAAATTGTTAATTTAATATCTTATTTCTTTTATTTCATATCGGTTGTACCTCTTATCATAAGACTAGAAGTATACAATGTTCAGTTCGTATTACGAAACTTTGTTTCATAACGTAATGCACAATTATTTTAACAACATCGAATAGTATAATAACAATCAATTAGTTTAAGAATAAGAACTGAGCATTGAGAATAACGAGGGTTATAAAAAGAAAAACAAATTAAACGCATAAACATTTATTTCACTTGACAATTTCAATACACAGATATGTTTATTTTACACATTTATATTCAGTAATGTATTCAGTATTATAATTATGCTAAGCCCAGTCAATTTAATAACTCTAGTATAAACGAGCTCCGCGGTAGTAAAACGCCTCATTTATTTATCATAGCTTTTTTCATACGAGTAGCAAATACTAACATTTAGTTAATCAAACAGAAAGTATATCGATATCTAAAAATACAAAGCATGGCCCCAAGAAATGGTCCGAATATTGTCTTTTAATACAATTCGTTTGTCGTCGTTCGAGGATAAGGCAACTTTATTAAGAGATTGAGTAAAAATTTCGTGCTTTATAGATTTAAATAGCGTATTTCTCTTGCGCATCAATTCTTTGTTGAAGAGGATGTTTTTATAATCTCGAAATATGAGACTCTTAACCGCATGTGTCTTAGTACCTTTGGCTTTTTTTAACTGTTTTTCTTCGGTTTGAATGCAGTAAAGTTTTGACCTAAGACCGACAAATTCGACAATTAGTTGACCACCTAGTTCATCCTTAAATAATCCGGGTTCTTTTTTATTTATTTGTTGAATGCCATATATGTTGTTTACTTCGTAATTACTGGTGTCGAAAAGAGATAGGAAATTCAATTTCAAATCTGTATATATGTCATCTGTTTTAATAAAGTACAAAAAAGAATCTGTATCAGTATAGCACATACTAACATTTTTTCCGTAATACGGTTTTATATGTGAATAGTGAAAGTTGTACATATGAGATTTTGATATTTCCAAAACAGTGAATCCTATATAGATTGGTTTATCAAGGGTAATTATTTCAGGGTTCATTTGAATGGCGACTAAATTTTCAGTAAACACACTTGCACTATGGAAGTTAGGTCGCGCTATTAACACTTCAGCACTAGTTCTTTTCTTCGTTTTATTCGTACTATCATTCCATTGATTAACCAGCATCACGTTTGTCCTATTTTCTGTAGCTTCTAATGTTTTCCCGAATAGGCTGTTATTGAGGAGTTTATAGAAATTCATCTGAAATTCCGATTTAGCGTTTTTTCTCAACTCTGTATTTAACTCGATATACTGTTGAATAAATCGACTTTGTTTGAACTGAATAGCTCTATGTATCTTTTTAAGTTTTAATCCATGTCTCACGCAGGTTTTTAAATAAATGTAATGTATAACGTACTCATATTTGTCGTAAAGGTTTGGGATAAGTTTAGAAGTCTTAGATCCAGGAGGCGTAAACTTTTGAGGACAAAATGGAAAATCATTATGTAAATTATGTAGACTTTCAGGATACTCTAAATCTACTTCTAAAATATAACCGTGGGGACTGTCATCTGGAATTTCTAGAAAATTAATGTTTTCTATTTCATCTTTGTTCAATAACTTAAAATCGGCATATGGTAAATAACTGCACATTGCATAACCGTACAAGTTATTACAATCTATATAAAACAAAAACGAATCTGGAGCAGACGCGTTATAAAAGGGTAGATACTTATTATTTGCGCGTGCGTATCTAGTCGAACAAAGACAAATACCTCCGCGGATACCTTTTTGAATCATTCTTATTATTTCGAGGTCACTTATGAGCTCTAACTGAACATCCGTAATGCGTAACATAGCATCAAAACTTAAACTTGGGGCTGTCATGTAAAAAGCGGGATCTAACTTATAGTTCACCAAAGAGGTCTGTCTGAAGTTCTCGAATATATCAGCTAACAACAGAACGTCTGTTTGAAGATATAAGTCTGTATAATGTCCTAAGGTCTTAAGGTTAAATACGTTCCATACACGCTTAGCATGCTCATAGGCAGAGTTTAGAATATTACCTTTGGTTAATGAGTTGTAAAAACTATGTTGGGGTGGTAATTTTTTTTCCTCATAAGCATCCCAAGAAGTAATGTAATCGTACGGATATACACCTTTTACTCTAAGAAGATCAAATTGGTGACGGACAGGAAAAAACCTCTCTAAGTGTACAAAGTCATGGTCATTTAAATCTACTGCTAATTTTTCCAAACTAGTTCCTAAAAATTTGAAAGAGTCAACGAAACGCACTGGCCAAAACTCATTTTCACCTATTTGCAAGAATTTCGTGAATGATATGTAATTTTCCTTATTTTTCGCAATAACTTTTAAACCGCCTTTCATTTCTCCTAACTCACGAATAAACAAATGGCAGTCGTAACCCGATAGATTATGAAAAAAAACAGCTAACAAACCTTGGAAGGCGAAATTGGATATTACAAAACGAATGAGCAGCGCCTCTAAAATGGCCAGTTAAATGACAATGATCTCTTACTTTATCATCTAATAATAATTTATTACAAATAAAGCAACACTTTGCTTTCTGAAACTGAATCTCCTCTTCCGCCGTAAGTTTTAATGGCGCGGGGTGCTTATAAATTTCACTAATCAAACCTATATCCTTTTTTAAATATTCGAGAAATTTTTGTACACAATCTTGCCCTCGATAACTTATATATTTATTAAGGGAATTGTCATAGGAACATACAATATAATATGCAAATGCAGCCGGGATATGTTTCCGTAACGAGCTAGTACATTTTGAATCAAATACGTCAGACGAGATCGGTTGTAATATGCATTCAAAATCTGCATATACTACAAAAGGCATAGGTTGCATTCTTTCATAGTTTTTAAACTGAATAAAGGAACCAGGATTTGGTAAATGGGTTGCAACGCGGCCGCATATGTGTTTGTTTAATTTATCTGCGGTGTGGAAAAACAACAAACATTCTTCGCAAAGAAATATTTTCCCGTTGTGTTTAGTTAACTGTTTTTTTAAAAGACGTGCTAAATTTTTTATTAAGCAATAATGTGATTGGTTACCATTTTCCAACATTAATAAATTGACATGATGTTTTTTCCTTTTGTCTGTTTTGTATAGCGGGCCTACGACCTGGTTTTTTCTTAATCCGTAAACATTAACACTTATATTCCTGTTATTTTTTTCGAATATTTTGATGTCAGAGAGACTAACTGGAAATGACATGTTTTTTGTGTTTAGGTGCTTTTCAAAACGTGGATAAGAGGATATTCGATCCTGATTCTTTTGTACGGGAAATAAGGCCGCAATTATACACCATAAAAAACAGTAATTGTCACTATTTTTAATATTAACGCAAGCCCTCTTAAGTTTAATGGTTTCAGGCAACTCTATAAATTTAGAAGCTCTTAGGGGATTATATTTGTTAATATTTACTTCTAAATATAGGTTTCGTATAAAACTCCAACCGCTGTCCCTTTCTTGAAATTCGTCAATTTTCTTACATAAAGTATCTGACATCATTGAAAATATTTCTTTGAAATCATAAATTTGATGTATGATTATATTCTTCGTAGCAAATGATTTAATTTCATTTGTCTCATTTTTTGGTAAACAGAATTCAGCAAACAACTCAAAATTAACCTTTATCGACCCGAATGACGCCCGTCTAGCTTCTAGAATTTTTCGAACTAGGCCCCGAATAGCCTTCAAAAACCTATCCGGTGTTTCGAGGAGTGAAATTTTCGGACCACGTACTCTATACGATGCAATCCTACTTCGAAAGGCACTACTAATTTTTTCAATATTAGGAGTTAATTGTATAGAATTGTTATTTTTATGTAAGATTGAACGTAGGTGCGCAGAAAAGGCTTTACTTGGGATACTAATATCACACACGGAACAAAATATTGAACTATGCTGCATTTTACTTGTTGTTATATTACACGAGTATTATAGAAACTGGGTTTAGATAGTAAGGAAATAGCCTTGAAATTGTTAATGATTAATTTTATCTGGAAAGAAGGTGCCTTCATCTGTAAAATCTTGCTTACAAAATTGAAGCAAATTATTTACGCCATCTACGGCGGGCGAATTCGAATCAAGTCGATACTTTAAATTAATCAAGGCTTTCTCCCAACGGTCTTGAGGCGTTACGTTTTGAATATCAGCTACGTTATACAATCTAAGTTCAACATAAAGATCACCCGTTAAGGAAGCTGAACGTCGCACGTGGCCTCCGGGAACGCGCCGCGACAGCACCGACGTCAAGGTTCCGGCACGGCGATGCGCCTCTATTGCCTGGTCATCATCTCCCCAATTTGTAAACCACCCATGTTCGGAAGGAGGCGGCACTAGATGAGCACTCGATTTCTTCTCTGAGGCTTTCGGCTTTGTTTTTTTACTGAAATAATAGACATTAACATTTTTTTACATTCTAGGTTTGTATGGGTACAAATACCTATGTTACTGTAACACTTCATAATTATTTTAAACGATAAATAATACCTCTTATTTGCGGGCTCTTTCACTCCAGTTTGTTGGGGGCCACCGTATTCGTCCTCGTCATCTACCATCCAACCGTGGTCCGCATTAGGTTTTGGCTTACGTGGAGTGATTTTCCTCTTCACCGTTTTCTTTTGTGGAACTCTATAACAAAGAATAAATATAATGTTAGGTACCTACTACACATAAATCAATCACGTTAAATTACTAGAAAATATGAAATACATGCCTTATAGTTTCGGTTTCATCTGCCGATTCAGTTTCTCGGCTATTGGTACGTTTTACGTAGTATTCGCTGTCAGACCTGTAAATGTAAATAATTTGATAAATTACTTAGGAGTCCACTAGTGTCTCAAATTATAACCATAAACCAAATTACAAAAAATGGAAATAAAACAAAATATCATAATATTATTCAAACTTACATACATCATTTCAAGGTGAAGAAGTTCGATGTGGAGTCAAAACGAAGTAGTAACACAACCACTTTCTATAAAGTCAATTAATGAAATGAAAAATGCATTAGGTATTATTATATGGCAAAATCAAGTTATCAGAAGTTAACAACCCATGCTCGCAAATTATAACCAGCACAAAATAACTGAATCGCAAAAACATATGCAGAAACCTAAGTTTTGAAATGTTTCACTTCCCTGTACATAGATATTCACGTCAGCAAATCATGTTTACTGGAAAATAAAACGTATGCCAGTGTCGGAACATCAAAGTATCATCGGGTTACAATACATGCCGACCATAAAGCTTTATTCGTTGTGAAGGCTATAATATATTTTTATCGTATACTATGTTTTATACTTAGCTAATAACTAATAAGGCTTTATAAACGAATTTTGTCGGATCAAATTCAACTTGCTTACCATGGGAAAAGATATAGAAAATGCCGTATCTAATTACTTACTAACGGGATGCGATGCACTTATTTAACAAGAAACAGGTTTGAACCTGTCTATTTGCATGTATTATTCTTTACCAAACTGCATAATATGCAAAAACAGAGTACTATAAAATGATACTTTTATAAAATAATTTATACTTCATTTCGTGAATTCAAACTGCAAGCACTTCTACTTACATTCAATTGTAAATAAATATTAGGAAATACATTAAAATGGTAAGTAATCTTGTTTTTATATATTTTAAGAGGCTTTATTTCATAATACTTCGATCATGTAGTAATATAATTGTTTTTTTGCAGAGCTCGCAACCAGTTAACTCCACTGATGAGTGCAACGTTACCGTCCTACCATTTTACTCACAATTAAATGAGAACATAAACGAAACTTTAAACTACTCACAAGATATGGATGCTTATTTGAAATATCAAGATGTGCTTTTAAATCCGTCGCAAGAAATCCCGCTAAAGCAGCCAAAATGTGAAAGAAAAAACGCAAAAAAGGGAAAGAGGAAGACAGACATGGGATTAAATTCACACGTTATCAGAAAAGTATCAAAGGGGAAGCGTGTCATAAAAATTAGTATTTCGGATATTGAATCAAGCGTCGAGACCAACGCTGTATCGGTGCAGTACGTTGTGCAAAGTGATTACGACGAGCTACTAAATGCAACCGAAGGTCTAGTGGAAAAAATTGTAAAAAAGTTGAGTGAAGTCATCAGTTATTAATAATAGTTTTATCATATTAATATATTTTTAGTGCCATGTAATTGTTATAATAACTTAAAAAAATAAATAGGATTAAGCCTTATATTATTTCTTGTTATTTCCATCTCATTTAGCCTGTAATTAATAACTATACTTGACTCTTACTTTAGTTTTAAGACCTCAATTATTGAAAACTTGATAAATAAAATAGGTAAAAAGTTAGAGTTAAACAGTGAAATAATAGCTAGTCTATTATGTCCTAGTAAGCTCACATTTAATAAATTAACTCTCTATTAGTAAATTAAACAGTCTGTTATATTCTAACTATCTCGAATTAGTAAACCGTAAGCTAAATATAGGTACGTAGGAACAATATACCCATTGTATAATGATCAAAATACATGTTGTTTAGTGTTCAGTTTTGATGATTAAGGTGAATGTTTAAAATGAAATTCCAAAATACGATTAACATCGATAGCAACAAAATTACTAAATAACTAATAATAATGTGCATTCTCGATACTAACATAACATAAACGTTTGCGTCAATACGAATGACTCCAATTTCAATTAAAATGCAAGACTGCACTTGTTATTGCTGCGAACACAGAAAATGAAATATGTAACAATTTGTGTTGGTTAATATGAACTTACGATATTTAACATAAAGCTTGAATTTCTGTGTTCATAATTCTAATCTTACGTTCATTACGAAAAGCGAGGTTCTACATCGCGCTTTTAAAGTTTTCTTCATTCGTTCATATAAATAAAAATCCGTGCGTAATGTTTGCCGGGAAGTTGACGACCGGACGACCCCAACACATGAACTATGCCTCGGCTTGGCCACCCGATGTGCATCTTAGTAATGTGTTGAAACTCATGAATAGAACTATGGGGTATTTCATTCTTACGCGGTCGATAAGTTTGATTACCCATACCCGAAGCACAAGGGGTAAGTGCACGTCTGACGAACTTGATCAATTTGTCTGACGTGTTGTGCGAAACGCCATAGCGCCACGCTATGAGGGTCAGTACCAGGAACGCTTCTTGGGGCCCTAGCATTGCTGTCTGAGGGTTGGCCGCCTTAGACAGCGTGTAGCGTTAAGCTTTTGCTGTTTTAGTTAATTATATGAACTTTAAACTCGCTGTTTAGCAGAGTACAAATCAGATGAATGTCTTATATCTACTGAGCGTTTCAAATCAAACGAACGTAAATGAAAAACTTATATAGGTTGTTTGCGGCAAGTGTATTTAACTGAAATTATGACAAGCATTTCATATCACAGAAAACCTAATTGTGCGTTTGGAATCAAACGAAAACAACCCATAGGATGTTTAGGGCAAGTATTATACGAAACTGATTGAGCATTTCAAATCTCACACAGGTCCTGAATCCTAACACACGAAACCAACATGATTATTGAGAATTTCGATCGAAGACCTGTTTATAACCACTAACAAATCACAACGTGATCCTAACACACGAAACAATCATGATTATTGGGAGTTTCGATCGTAGATTCGAAACGCCCAATAATCACCTACTTATAATGTAACTTTATAAAGCGCAACCCAGGTGATTTACTTAAGTTTTTACCTATAATCGCGTATAAACATGCTTAGAAAATTGCCTCCATCGTTTCGAGTGGTCCCGGAAAATGGCTCGTTTATCTCGGACCACAAGTGCCTCGAAAATTCATAATAATGTAATGATTCACTCATCCGGGATCATTATTTATACACAATTTTTGTTAGATCATATTATTCTTATGAATTGGTAAAGTAGGTATTATTTAAATTTTACATGTATAATATACAATCGACGTCAATTATCTCATTAAGGCTTCGATGGAAAAATATATAAATGTACATGAGCTAACTGAGAAAGCAATAAAGTCATGAGACTCATGAGCATATACATATTTTTGGCTCTTTAACCGTAACAATATAATAGATTTGACTGTACATTGAAATAAACCAAAATATTACGTATTTTATAACACCCTTTTTTGTGTCCAAGTTTAATGAATTTTAAATATCAAAAGTACATCATTCAAATTATAACATTTTTGAAACATAATTGGTTATGTCCTACTCGTAGTAAAACAAAATAGTAATATCAATTCTGTAATAGGCATGATGACTGGCAAGTCAAATCAGCATCTTTTTTCGAACTGTCAAAACGATCACCACTATGGAATTTTATATGAAACACTCAAAAGTGACGTCACGTTTGATTAGTGCCAAATGATATACTCGTTTTAGTTCTTTTCAATTTATTAAATAGAAGTTCTGTTCAAAAATTACTGCAATCTACATCTTAGTTATAATTTCTTCATGTAATTATATCGTGCATAATGTTAAATAATATATTTTAACTACAGTCATCATCTCTATTTAATAAATGTAATCATCGTAAGTTCCATACGAGGAAAATATCGTTTTGCTTCAGAACAAAAAGGCTGCCAAAATATAAGCGCGATACGAACCTTTTCAAAACAAAGTTTCATATATATCGCAAACAAAACATATAATAACTTATTAGATCTGGATAGCACTGCGGCTAGTATTAGCTTTGCCTAAATAACTATGATATCACTTGCTTATCTCTAACTACTAAAACAAAGTTATCTCGCGAATTCGGTTATCGCGATAGTTTCCAATAATAAATATTATTACTGAGCCAAATAAGTGGTCCTCTTACGAACATATTCGCACAAAGAGATAAACAATGCTTGCTACTTTTTTATTTCTAGTATTATCACATAAAACAAAGAAGAACGAGGCCAACATACAATTTAAGGGCATTTCTCCGAGCAATATTATTACCCGATTTCCGTAGGTATCTTATTTTTTTTTTGATATCTTGGTAGTTGTCAACTAGGTCTACCAATATATCCAAAAGTTCTTGCATCTCTCATGGGATTCGTGTGATGAGGCGGCCACCGAAGTCACGGCGGTTGAAACGCTCGGAGAAATTCCCTTAAGCGATTGCTATGGCTAATAGAAAGACAGTCTCCTGTGACACTCAGCAACACACTTCTGCTTTTAAATGCATCATAAAACCAATCTACGGATATATGGTAGGTATACAGCTCTGGGGATCAGCCAGCAATTCCAACATTGAAATACTCCAAAGGTTCGAAGGTTCCATATTGCCATGGTTGAGTGTATGAGTATTTGAATAAGTACCTAATAAATAAATATCTTGGGACATCTTACACAAATCGACCTAGTCCCACGGTAAGCTCAATTAAGGCTTGTGATGTGGATACCAAGCGACGATATAGGTATATAATAGATAGATACATATATATATACTTAAATACATAGACAGGAAAAAATATTGGGGATAAATAAATACACAAATAATACCCTCGCCGGGATTCGAACCCGGAACCTCCAGCTTTGTAGGCAGGGTCACTACCAACTAGGCAAACGTTATGACGTGATGATGGTTAGTAAATAACTAGAGATGTAAATTCTAAAGAACATTTTTGGTACAGATGGTGTACTTTTTAGGCTCTATTGCGAGAAGTGGGTCATTTTACGTCAGGTTCAAAACTTCGGAGGGCTATCTGTACTAAAAAACGTCGTACGAGACACGTGCAAAAACGAAATTCGTAACTCATGTCGATTTAAAACACTCCCTATCGGTCGTGTTTTAAAACATCGCCACTCGTTTCGAATTTCATGTTTTCGCACTTGTGTCGTAATGTACTATTATATGTATGTAATGATTTGTTAGAGATGTAAAGATGTCCAAAATCATGAACTTAAAAATCGAGATGTTTACAAATTGCATTTTGGGCAAAATTAATAAATCCGCCATGCAAATCAGCGGTATTATTCTGCCGGTAAGCGCTATTGTATTTTATTAGATGCGATTATTCCTCTCAGCATTGAATTATGTTAATTATGTTACTTATGAAAGTTTCAATACCAGTACCTAATATTCTAGGTATCTAGGTAGGCTACATGTATTGAATAAAAAAAATATATACCTATCGTAATTTATAATTTTGGCCCAAAATGCAATTTGTGAACATCTTGATCTAGTTTCACATCAATTTTGTACATCTCTAACAAAACATTATACAATGTGCTCATGAGGAAAGGGAAAGAATTCAACAGCGGATTTCTGACCAAATTTGAAGTCAAAAATGTCTTATGAAGTTTTCTGGATTCAGTCTATTTTAAGAGAAAATTAGATTTTTTCTTAAAACCGTTTTAGACCGTTATGCTGTGATAAACGCATTATGGGAAACTATTTTGTCACCATGTTATCTTAGTCTTATCACACTTAATTGACAGACATCAAATGAACAAAAATATTATCTTTACCTATTACCTAGCAAATGTAAAAAAAACTTTAAAGTGCATTTTTTGCGATAGTTTGATCAATAAAATCCTTTTTTTTTGTGTATTAAGACATTCAAAACATCAAAAAAACTTTGCAGATTTGACCAAAACTCATTTAACATTTTTTGCTACTTTTAGTCTCAGGAATATGCTGTTACAATTTTTCCCTTTCTCGTGGGCACCTTGTATATTAATGTTCTTTAGACATTCCATCTCTAGTTACTACTTATTCTTATACTGGTACAATTAACCCATTGAACCCCATGGTCACTCTAGAACCATATCGAAATGACATTAGTAAGAGATTTCTTGCAATCTGATATCTAACGTAAATTCGACATGGCTCCTGAGTGCCCTAGGATTTCAGTTGGTAAACTGTATCTCGTACCTTCTAAACCTTCTCAAAAACTTCAATGGAAGGGTTTACCCGCAACGAGGAAGTCCAATAAGTATCTAATTCTCTTTGGAATACGAACATTCTTGATCAAGTTACGGAGCACAAGGGATATTTTTAGCATACATTGATTTAGTGAGACGAGTTACTCACGTAACATAAGTCTTTTAATGGATCGACCAGTTTCGTTAAGTAATTTTTTTTTTTTCTCAAACTTACAATGAAATGTTTACTTGACTTGACGTACCTAAAATCAAAGAAGGAAGTACGTAGTTTCGGGTTCTACGAGCGAACGGCTTAAAGGAATTTCATGCAAAATGTCAGGCCAGGCAAAGCACCTTTCTTTTGTTTTTAAACGTCAAAGTATGACAGACTTGAATACATGAAACTGATAAGTTGCTTTCTTTATTTCATTACAAGTTTGAGAAAAGCACTGTACAATGCTTTTCTCCCTCCTTTGCTCCTTCCCTCCTTCTCTACGCCCAGCCGTATATATCTATTCGGTCTGCAAGACCTTATTTCCCGGCTTTTGCAGTAGGTAATGTACTAATAACGCAGATCTATACTTTGCATCAAGATGTCATACGTCAACCAAAAAAAAAAGATAATACCGTGTACAATCTGCTCAAAAATATGTAAGCAATTTTAATTCTTGTGTTTTACACATACGGTCTAAAATTTTAGACGTCACTCAGCTCAAAACGAATGAAGAGGTAGTTTGTATAGGATAGGGCTATATTAGTTGAGGCCGATTTCATTGGTTTTGAGTACAAAATAAACAACAAACAGAAGTACGTGATCAGAACTCTAACCATTTGTTTACGGCGGTGGATGGTCCCAATGCAAACACTTTTATTTATTTATTCTAAAGTAATGAAATAAATTAGTATCAAAATGCCTATAGTTTGACAAAAAGCTACATTATTAACACACAGTCATCTTATACTTATTTACAAAATATTAAGAACAATATAGTATTCAAATGGCAAACTTAATTTTAACTATCACGAGATACCCCGAAGTGTCTGTTTCGCGCATAATTTATTATGATAAATAAGATGCATAGTGACGAAATTTCTTCATAGTAACCGGATCTGATGTATACGACTTGATCCTACTATAATAACTTTTTTTTATTTCAGGTAATTTAATGGACATTGTGAACGTGACGTCATATCATTTCAAGTATGTCAAATGTTTATTATTTATTTATTTTAGAGATTTTACTTGGTAATTATTTAGTTAATGAGTGTGTTGGCGGTAGTAATAATACATTTGTCATCACCTCAACTCTTTCCGCGGGTGCCACAAGAGTCGACTAAGGGATTATAGTGTCACTGACCATTCATTTATTAAAGATCGATGACGGGCAGCAGCGTTATCATAATGGACGCATTGCTGCGATCACCAACCAGCTTGCCCAGCGTGGCGACTATAGACATTTACCTCCTAATGCGTCTATCTACACGCAAAGTTAATAGGAGAGGCCTACGTTCAGCAGTGGACTGAGATCTGAGATAGCTTGATGATGTAAACAGTATAAAATACAATATGAGACATCCTTCTAGTGAGAGAGGGACGTCTCTTCATTAAGACCCGTGAGTTATTAGCCTGACTTTTCATACCGCCACCAGGAAATCTAATTTATGCTCCACAACATTTCATACTTGACACAGATATATAGTCAAAGGTATAAATATGTACATGTTACTTAAAATCTGTACTTTCATGAGGCGAGTTATTCAACCTTTTTTAAGGTATAATAAAGAAATAACGAATAAGCTACGAACAAATAAAACATGGAAGCCGCACCCCATATTAAATTGCCTTTCAAAAGTTTCAAACGGTCCTTAATTTTATTTGAATTAATGTCAATATTAACCTATAAAAACTTAAACCGTCATTTAAAAATAGTTGTGATCAAAGTTTTGATTGGCTATATTCTATAAACATTTGTCAAAGATGTTGCGCCGAAAATGCGCGGTGTTAAGAAAAGCGCTATTTCCTGCCCATCTTGGCACAGTTTGAACAATTGCTTTTGGGGGCATTTTTGAGCTGGCGTTAGACGTCCATGTTATATAAACTATGGTCGCAGGGAATAATTATTCTCCCATTCTGCTTTAGTGAAAATGCGTTGTGATTTTATTGTGAGTGTCTTAGTAAGTGAGTGAATCAACTTTTTTCTGTCTGTTATTGCCTTAGGTACAATCACCCGATTCACGCTGGTTTTATGCAAAATGATGCTACTTAAGTTACATTGGCCTTCAAGATTATAAATTAAAAATTATCAATTTGATTACCAATAATCCAAATATCTTCCTGTGAATATATAATCAACAACAAATCAATTCGGCATTTCAAAAATTATTTTACTCTTGAACACTGGTTTTATTTGCACTATGATGACGCTGCTGCCCATCATCAATCTTCTATCAAAGAATAGTCAGTGGGTATAGGATCCGCGAGAAGAGTTGGGGTGGTGACAAATGTATTTTTATTATCGTTACCACACGGTTTTTATTATAATGGTTATCGCAGGGTAATTACAACGATAACACAAAAGGACAATTTACCATGTGTGGGACAACGCGGCCATGCCATGTCCTTTAGTACTACTTTTTAACCAACTTCAAAGAAAGTATGGGGTTCTCAATTCGACATCTTTATTATCTTTCTATTAGTCTTATTTTCTAACCTAAATAACCCTAATAACCCTAATAACCCTAAATGCAAAAAATGTTACCTAAGATTTTTTTCTGGGTTGTTGTCAGTTACCCACTAGAAAAAGCAATAAAAGAATCGGTGTAATAACACCTAAAGATGCATTTAGATCAAACGAGCATTCGCTCATTCTATCCCCCACTATACGAAATCAACGAATTTCGACGAATCACGTTTTGTGTATTCGTTTCATCGTTTTCACGGATTTTTATGGAACTCTATACTTTGAACTAGTCAAAATATATGCCTAAAATTTTATATTAATATTTTTTTTGCGATAACACTACCTATTAATACTTATATTAGTATTTTATATAATGTAGGGTTTTAAAATAATAAATAACTTAAGTAGCTATTTAAATGAATAATAATATAATAATATGAAAATCTTACTTACAAAAATCGACCTAGTCTCACAGTCATCATCATCAATTTACACAGTGTGCTCAATGAAATTATGAAACTTTAAAAAAATATAAACCTACACACCAAAAACGAAAATAAAACTACTACCTTATTGTCTCTTTCGAAAATAATAATAATGTTTTATTGTATTTTAAATTTATAACCATATTGTAAATCACCTAAGAGAATAGTTAAATAAAAAGGAATAATAATGAATAAATAAATATCTTGGGACATCTTACATAAATCAACCTAGTCCCACGGTAAGCTCAATTAAGGCATGTGATGTGGGTACCAAGCGACGATATATATAATAGATAGATACATAATACATATAGATACTTAAATACATAGACATCCATGACCGAGGAACAAATATTTGTGATAAATAAATACACAAATAATGCCCTCGCCGGGTCTCGAACCCGGAACCTCCAGCTTCGTAGGCAAAATTGTTTTATAAAACAGTGAAGGATAATCGAAGCTTCAATAAATTCTTGATTAGATGAGTTTAGAAGAATCGTGAGTTCTGAAGTCGTTAAAAATGTTAACTAATTGACTTAAGAATTGTTTGTGAAGTTGCCCATTTAACTTTATTCAGAAAATGTTCAGTGATTTTTCGCTGTTCAGCTATTGCTGTATTTATTTTATTTACTCTGTGATGAACAGGGATCGGACATAATGTGCGTCATTGATGAAATGAATAATTAAACGAATAATATCTTGAAATTTGATTTCGAAGCTGACGATTTAAAAAGGTTTTGATAGTTACCGGTGTCAAATATGTAATTTTCTGAAAATTCAATTATTAATTATTCAATTAACTTAGGAGTCATGTCCATATTATTGCGAACAATGACGCAATCTCTAGTGATGAATGATGATTGAAGTTTTCCCTTTCATTTGACTGTCAAAATACCGCGTCGTGACGACTATAAGACTACAGTTGTCACAACACCAACTCTTCCCGCGGGTGTCGTAAGAGTCGACTAAGGGATTGAAGTGTCACTGACTATTCGTTGAAAGAAGATAGGCAGCAGCGTCACAATAGTGGACACACTTTACGATCGCTAATCCGCTTGCCCAGCGTGGCGATTATGGGTACTTACCTCCGGTTGCATCCATAGGAGTAGTTATATAGGAGAGACCTAAGTCCATGTAGGCATACGTGTGTGTCAAAAACTTATTTCTACGGCGTTACGAGGTTAGTATACAATGTATACTGTGTGTTAACATCATGCAGGCTTTTATTGAAACCAAGGATTGAGATGCCGATTTCTAGCCAAACCGGCATCATTATTTGATTAAAAATTCAAATTATAAACGAAATTAATTTTATAAGAAAAGTTCAGTGAGAAGCAATGTACTTCAAAATGAATCTTTAATTAGCGCTTGTCAATGACAGTCCGCAGCCATTTGACAACTAAGTAGGACACGCGTTACATTGATCGTTCGAAGGAAATAAAATGAATTGTACAGTTGTTTTAAATATTTGTTAAGTCTTATTACTATTCTACCAGTAATTCGTATTATTACCCTTTTTCATAAAAGCCTAGGTCATGGTAACACCGCAGAAGGAGGCCTCGGAGCGGGAGAGAAAAAATGACCCTGCACTAACTCTTTGGTGTCCCATTGGGTCTGCAGCTCGGCTGCCCGCTGGAGTGACGCAGTAGAATGCTCAAAGCGATCCTGCGTCACCCGGTCAAAAGCGGAGATGGCACTCGTTGGGTTTTAGACGGTAGTGGAGGTCAATGCTCCGTAGTCCGTCCGGATGCGTAAAAGCCTATGAACATATAAAACATGGAAGCCGCACGCCATACTAAATTGCCTTTTAAAAACGGTCCTGAATTTTAGTTGACAAGTGTCACCCCCTCTTCAATGCATCACGGTAATGAATTTCAATGTTAACCTATAAAAACTTAAAGCGCCATTATAAAAATGTTGTGATTGGTCCGTCAAAAGATTGGTTTTTATTGGCTTTATTCTATAAACATTTGTCAAAGATGTTGCGCCGAAATATGCGTGGTGCACAGACAGGTATTTGGCCCTAAAAGTCGCTTAAAATGCATTTTTTTTTATATTAGCACTAACCTATTTTTAGTAGTATTTTTGAAAAGTCAGATAACCCCTTCAAACAACAGAATCAATATGGTGCGCTTGAACCTGTAACTACCTGCATGAAGTCAGTCGGAAGTTACTGTTCCCCAATCGCGTTATTATGATTGTTCGATACACTCAAAACTTTACCGTCTTGAAATACTCATTTTATGATGATAAAGTGGATTATGTGCTAGTTTCTATCATGGATTGTATACAACCAGGTATGTGCTTTATTATAAAATTTAAGTCTTACGTTGATTCTAATTATTTACTAGTTTTATTTGCCT
>JALPQI010014851.1:0-26009 GCA_025490895.1 Thaumatotibia leucotreta
GATATGTTGATTATAGTCGTATTTTTAACGATTTTTCCATACTCAAAAAATAATGTGACCTTCAGTTTTTGAAAAAAATGCTGGTACCATATGGGACCGCTAGGCTCTTACATAAGTAAACATTGGAAATTACCAATTGAATCATTATGTACTTATTAAATGTTTAATCTCATTTATTTAATAAATATTAATCTATATTTTGCATTAAAACGTAAGTAATATTAATTGGGATACTCTATTTATGAAAAAAAATCGTTTCAGTTATGGTTTCATGGTCTGTCAACATGATCAATGAATTTTATAATATAAATACCTGAGTCTCATTGTGTGCAATTCGGATTAGGTATTTATTAATAATTAAGTATATTTTTGTCAGAATCTTCATGGGAAGCTATGGCGGGATCCAAAAGCACAATTTAAGGCTCAAGTTTTTGATAGCGCTTCAAAATGACCATTTAGCCTTATAATTTAAAGTACATAAACTGCATCAAAAATTATATAAAACGAAAAAATACGATTATATGATAAAGACACAATTGAAATATTTAATTAATGTTAAATTAGCATGCTTAATGTACACATAAATTAACTTTAAATATTTTACACAATAAAATAATAACGCACAGGGAACGGCTAGCGATCCCATTTGGTACCAGTAATTTTAACGAACAATATTTATAATATTTTTACTTACCAGGATTATTCTAAATAATTTATTTAAAAGCAATATCATTACACTACATGGTTTTTCAATAATATTGATAATGTGTTCATCAGTAAATAAAATATTAGAAAAAACTTCAACCGCGTGTCCATCTTTCTTCGAAAATTTGCAATGCACTAAGTTTAACCTTCTATCACACCCAACTTCGGTCAATAGGGTATAATTCTGGACCGTTATAAGTAGCACCGTGTCCTTATTAATAATATCTAATCAATGAAATATCGTTTAAAGCGACATAAGTTAGAAAAAGTTGCAAATTGTAAACTCACAAAAAAGTGGTCCCGAATGGTACCGCTAGTCTAAAATGGGTTAAAGGATAAACGAGCGCTTTACGAGCTAGTGACTCTAGTGAGGGGAAAACATATTTTAAACCTGTGCTACTTTTATTATAAAACTCACTAAGAAACAAATTACTTCTTAAAATACAGCTATAGGATTTTTAACTTGATCGTGACCAAACACGTCGGGCTTTGATGATGAGGATCCTCTATGGATCGAAACATGTCGAGCAATTATCGACTTAAATTACGTGAGTAACCCGTTTTTTTTTTCAAAATTACAATTTATGTTCATAGATTAAATCGAACTAATCTACTTAACCTAACCTATATCTAAGATTGGCCCTTGTGGCATTATACCGAGGATGCTGGCGGCATTCCCTCGCTGTATCGTAATAGTGATGCGTTGTGCGATTGATAAATATTTAAAAACATCAGTTATAGTTTTTATGTTTTGGTATTTATTTTAGCTCGCTAATCATTGGCCTTAGTGAACAAATTTAAGAAATTCTCAAACAAACAAAGAAAAATAAAACTGTAATGTTCAGGATTGAGCTCGCTCCTGCAGTCACACGATATCCAATATCTCTCCAAGCTCGGCCGATAGGTTCGCCCGAGGCAATATCGCGGCAATACTTGCGTTCACGTTCTCGAGCTGAAGTGCTGTTTCAGTAATTTGTAATGCAGAACAAGGTAGAGAGAATGTTCAATGAGAGAATAATATTAAATCTCCGCTGCTATTTACAATATGATACTTGGTACCATACGAGGACGTGCTCAACCGGGTAAAATAGAGGAGGTGCCTGTTGTCAATCATCGCCAACAGAAGAGGGAAGATGTTGGAACACCTTATACGACACGACGAATTAATTAAAACCATAATAGAAGAAAAAGTAGAGGGGAAGAGGAAGGCCGAGAAGGGCGTACATAGACCATGTGAAAGAAAAAATAGACGTCGTATCGTAGGGTCTTAAAGAAATGCCACTGGAAAGGAAATTGCTCCACAGACAAGAGCCTGATCTTAAGTTTATGATGATGACTCGGTACCATCGCTAGCGTAATTAACTATTCGTGCACTTTATGCTGATTGTAATAAGAGTCATTGGAGTACACGATATCCAATATCCCTCTCCAAACTTAGTCGATTGGTTCGCCCGAGGCAATATCGCGGCAATACTTGCGTTCACTGTTCTTGAGCTGAAGTGCTGTTTAAGTGATTTGTAATAAATAACAAGGTATGACAAAGTAAAAAATCGTATTGCGAATGTCGAATTAAATGTTAATAGCTATTAAATATCCATCGTTAGTCCATGAGTGTACAGATTGGTTCTCACAGTTGGAATGTCCTAAAATTAGTTATAGAACAAAATGATACAAGATCTTAGTCATACTGTTGGCCATGTTGATGAATAAGGCTGGTTCCTGTGTCACGCGGACCGCCCGCGCGGATCTCTCTGCGCGGAGCAAATAATATGTATTGAATCAATGGCGCGTTTCCAACTGCACCAGTCTGAAACGCGCCATCGATTCAATACATATTTGCTCCCCGCGGAGAGATCCGCGAGGGCGGTCCGCGTTACACAGGAACCAGCCTAAAGGATTACAATTAGCAAGATGTCTCGATTCCTTGAGCAACCCTTAAAATGGCAAATAAAAAAAAAATCGCACGTTCTGGCAAGCTGTGGAATCTAGACTCCTCGCCATTAGGTAGAGCAGAAAATTCTGTCTTAATAAATACAATAATATTAGGTCTTATTTTAGCAAAATACTCTGTCTACGATATTTAAGGTACTTCTACTTCAAGTGCCGTAGTTTTGGGACGACCCTGTATAATAGAATAAAGAATAAGAATAATAAAATATTTTAAAATAAAAATTAAACCGCCTTCAAAAATTAACCCAAACTAAAAAGTAAAAAATAATTTTAGTTCCTATTTCTTAGGATTTCCTACCAAAACCTTTAAACCTTTTACCCTATTCATTGAAATAAAATATTATGGCTAGGTATCCTACAGATTTCTTAGAAGTCGGTGCCAAGTGCCGCCGATTATGTTTTTATCAACAGAATGATCTACCTCAGTCATTTTGATGAAAGCATAACCGGAGTGACAGTAAGTTACAAAGCTCTCTAATACAATCATAATGCTCGAATACAATCATATACTCGCGAAGTGAACATATTTGGCTTGGCACCGACTTCTAAGAAATCTGTAGGATACCTAGCCATAATATTTTATTTCAATGAATAGGGTAAAAGGTTTAAAGGTTTTGGTAGGAAATCCTAAGAAATAGGAACTAAAATTATTTTTTACTTTTTAGTTTGGGTTAATTTTTGAAGGCGGTTTAATTTTTATTTTAAAATATTTTATTTTTTGCTTTTTAGTAGTGTAAAATCGTTATTTAGTGTGCTCTAAATATTTATAATTAGAATGTACTGCACTATAATAGGCCAGCAAATCTGAATCTATATTATTTAAAGAATCACTAATCGCTAACCCACATGTCATAACTACTAAGCAAACACTTGAATAGATCTCGAAAATGTATGACAGTTGTTATATTCAAAGAATTATCCTCCAACTCCTAATCGTTAAGGAGTTATACCTTTTGTCATCAGCTCACCAACATGAGACTATGACCACCTAAAGGCAAATATTCAAATAGCTTCCAAAATACATGAACTATGTTATATTTAAAGAATTATCCCCCAACTCCTAATCTCTAAGGAGTTGTACCTTCCATCATCAGCTCACCGACATGAAAGGATGACCACCTAAACGCAAATACTCGAATAGCTTCCAAAATACATGAAATATGTTATATTTAAAGAATTGCCCCCCAACTCCTAATCTCTAAGTAATTGTACCTTTCATCATGAGCTCACCAATATGAAAGGATGACCACCTAAAGATAAATACTCAAATAGCTTCCAAAATACACGAAATATGTTATACTTAAAGAATTATCCCCCAACTCCTAATTGCTAAGGAGTTGTACCTTCCATCATCAGATCACCAACTTAAAACGTTCATGACTAGACGCAAATACTTGATTAGTCTTCGAAAATAAATGAAATATGTCATGTGTGCCTACAACATTTGAAGAGTTCCCTCGATTTCTCCAGGATCCCATCATCAGATCTGAATTCGGTGACAATGGGACCAACTAGAAGGTATACCCTTTCAAACAAAAAAAGAAGTTTTCAAATCGGTCCACGCGTCTTCGAGTAATCGGGGAACATACATAAAAAAAAAAAAGATTTCGACGAATTGTAAACCTCCTCCTTTTTGAAGTCGGTTAAAAAGTGGTTCAATGACTATGTACATTGCGAATTTAAGGGTTAACGTTGCTGTTGAAAATTAAAAGAAGATAAAACACAACCTGACTAGTCGTGCGCTTTAAGTCTAACGTAATAAGAATTACAAGTGGTCAGTTAATTGTGCAGGCGTACGCGATATCCAATATTGCTCTCCAAACTCGACTCGACCGATCGGTTCGCCCGAGGCAATATCGCGGCAATACTTGCGTTCACTTCTCGAGCTGAAGTGCTGTATAAGTAATTTGTAGCGAAGAACAAAGTAGAGTGAAGAGAAAAATGTAATTGTAGCTGCCTAAAGAGTAATATTCAATATTTGCTGTTCGTGTATTTGCTGTTTGCGCATGTTTGAATGGTATATGAAAGTGACCCATACTTTTCAATTTTTAGAAACTAATAACGCATATCCTAAATTGGCTTCTTTTACTTCAAAACACGCTATAGCGATAGAGGCGTGTTAAGATATTTTAGAGCGCTCCGGACGCTACGATATATATAATATATATTATCGCTCTGGCAATAAAGACGTCTTCAAATATTTTTGAACGCTCTGGCAGCTACGATATAATTCTGATGGTGACTGTACCTAACCCGAATTACAGAACATACTGCTACACAAATCGTATATTATGTACGTTTAAATTTAAACTATGTATTAATGTCAGGTACCAGAAATACCTACTCTCTGTCGAACATTTAATAATTAAGTACAGGACACAAATAATTCTATCAATCAAGGCAACGTATTTTTCCACGCATCTTAAATTGAATAAAAAAACTGTTCAACAAAAAACTCAATTTCCTGTTTTGTCAACTCCAACAATATTCGGGACTCGAAACCCAACAAAGAAATTGCGCGAAAACGGCGGAAAAAACTTTCTTTGTATGTACGAATGAGGAAACGCAATATTGTCAGATTGGTTGTAAACCTATACAGCACTTCAGGGACGAGTTGTTTGATGAAATACATTGTTTATGTGTTCTGGGGATGTCTTCAAAATCTTAAGAGTTTGATTTATGTTTGAGTAGGAAATTACTTTTTTTAAGGTACCGTATAACCAACCAACTACGCAATACGCATTTGGTGAAGACGTGATTTATATGGATTTTTTTATTTTTAGTTTTATATTTTGTTGACCTAATTTATTATTTTGTATTGAGTCATCATCTTTGACATTTGACATCCGGTGATATGGCGTTGCTGTATTATAATTATTATTTGCTAGTATTAGTACTAACTGTAGTGTATAGGTTGAAATGGAATAAATTATTTTATTATTATTATTTCCTTTATTTCTCAATTCTTTTAGGTTTTTTATAAAAATGTCTATAAAAGTAAAATAGAATAACACATACAAAAGCAATACAAAACACATTATAAAAAACCTAACCTAGTGTGCCGCCGGCAACGGGGCGGGCCCAAGCTGCCGGTGGTTAAGATTGCAGAGAGAGGAACCGACGGACTATCCGCGGTGTGTCCAGGATTACCGCCTTCGGCATCTGACCCTTGATCCAGCCTTCTAGCGAGAAACTCTTAAGATGTTGGTCGAGACTCTTCGCTATTATTATAAAATAATACATTTTGTTATTAATAAGCATCAGTAACAATCTTCTTTTTGTCTGTTTCCAGAAAATTATGAATGAGGAGTTTTTGCCTATGATTAGCACATATATTATGGAAGATATTCGATTAAGTTTTGAATCATTGTTGGGAGCATTTGGACTATAGTTAGGTGGTTTTATAGTAATTTATTTATAGAAAAACCTCAAATAACCAACAATTTGAGCTTATTTAATTAAATTACCATCTTCTAAACCTGCAATTAGGCCATCCATTTTCTGTACCTACCAAATATACGTGACTATGTAGAAATATGGTTTATCCACTCACATAAAATATACAGGGTGTAAGTCTAATACGGGCGAAGCTCTTAACGGGTGTTAGTTTACGACATAATAAGTACATTCAAATAACTTTTACTTAAAATTAGAGCAATAAATTGTTCCATACAAAATAATTCGCCGCGCAATGTAGAGCAACATACGCGAGTTAAATACTCGTTGACAGCTAATTTCCAAAGCAGATGACATAACTGCCATGTCAACAATAACAAATGTTCGCACCTACATTGCTGCTCCGATAATCTTAAAAAAAATCTGTGGGGTCATAATTGAGAGTAACTTTAAAAAAACCTTGTAATCTATGATTACACTAATGAATCCCATGCCTGGTTTAATTGATCGCCCGTATTAGACTTACACACTGTATAATCACTTGATTGGCATGGCATGTATATGCGGCAACAGCCTATTCACTGTTAAAATTAGGGGGTCATAAGATAAACCTTCTAAATTTGAGCAGTGAATATTATGACACTCCATAAAGGGTAGATAAAAACGACGGAATTTCACAAAAACTGAATCATACACTCCAAGAGCTTCACATAGTCCAAAACATGTTAATATTTGCTAACGTTTTCGAGATAAACCCTATTAAACTTTATTGCAAACAACCACTGGTTTCATCTCTGAATACAGTTCGAGTATAGTTGCATTCACTAACTTTAAGCAAACTGTTTAATAAAGTCGCCCTGAGCGAAATAACTCAACTTGAAAATTAAAACCATCTTTCGCATCGCACGTCATATGGCTTAGACAAGTTAAAGCCGAAAGTTTGCTTTGTACCAAATGTTTCAAAGTGTTTCTAACTTTTTTAGGGTTCTAAAGGTTTTTCACTAAGTAAATGGGGTTTGTACGGAGTGAAATTAAGAGGGGCGAAAATGATTATACCAGTAGGAATTTGTTCGTCAGTAGAATCCAAACAAATATGACTGAGTTTCCATAGACGTGTTGCATTTCCATTTGCCGTGTTTGACACATATCGTGAAGAACGTTCGCAGATATAAATATCAATCATTTTAACTCAAAATGTATGATTGTATGTGAACTCAAGGTTTTAAGTTGGTAAACCAAGGCTGTGTTTTAAAAGTGCGTGATTATGGAATGATGTAAGCTTTTAGGTTTTTAATTTATTTTTACTGACGATCTGTATACGACATTGTGTGCGTTTTTGTGATTAATTTATTATCTCGCTTTTACATTCAGATCTGGATGCTTGGCCAAAATTGCTTAGTAGCGTATCATAGTTTTCTCTCTCTGTGACTCCATATTAGTGCGACAAAGACAGTTAGTTAGTTACCTTTCGTTTACGATTGGCGATTAAGCGTTAGCGATTGGCAACTTGTCTAAGCACCCTGTTGTACAATTCTTTTACTTTTGCATTGACCATATTATTTATATTGTTCAAACACCTTTGAAATGGAATACAAAATACTACACGGTATCTCTTAAACTTACCTTTTCGTTGAAAACCCTTCATAGTTGGCTAGGTACACTTAATATTTTGAAACTACGCTTTAAAACTGCCGCATTTCGGAATCCCTTGCTGGCGGGCAAAAGTTTGTACTAATTTTGTAAATTAATTTAACATTCCCAAGCGCTCTCTGGGGTATTTAGTAACATGACATTTTAAAGACAATATTATTTAATCGATTGTACAGAAGCTTAAAAAATACTATTCATAATATTTTCTTCGGTTCATCATCATCATCATGTCAGCCGAAAGACGTCCACTGCTGAACACAGGCCTCCCCAACAGGACAATGACCGGTCCTGTGCCACCCGCATCCAGCGACCTTCACCAGGTCATCAGTCCACCTTGTGGGGGGCCTACCCTCGGGGCCGCGGCCTTATTTGTACAGTCATGGGGGGTAGTTGCCATAATCGCCACGCTTGGCATGCGGGTTGGCGATCGCAGTGTCTCCACCGCACTTTAGGGATGCTGCTGCCCATCCCCCGGTGGTCTTGGTCGTAGTTTTCAGACATACCCGGGTCAAGTGTATGATCAGTGACACTTTAATCCCTTAATCGACTCCTACGACTCCCACGGGAAGAGTTGGGGTGGTGACAAATGTATTCTTACTGCCGTCAACACACGGCCATTCTTCTTCGGTTATCTCGAGGAATACTCATGAAATACTATTTATTTAAATAAGTGCTGTGGAGACGTCTGGTTGTTGGGGGTCAGAAGCTAAGGTTTTTGTCGCGGAGATTGGGCGGCATTTACAACAGAGAGGTCTTGACCCTCGCTCTGGGACATTCCTGGTGCAAAAATTGTCAATCGCGATTCAGCGTAGCAATGCCGCGAGCGTGATGGGCACTTTTGCGCCAGGGATGACACGGGGCGGGTTTTTTGACTAGAACTTTAGGTATGTATTGTTTGTGACTTAGAATGTATGCTCATTGTAATAAAGTAAATATTTTTTTTTCTTTTAAATAAGTGTAACAGTTTTTATGCTAAAATTGTGGAAATCGGACTTTGCATTTCCCAAAAATTTTGTACGTTTGGAACACGCCTTCGATATTGATAAAAATTGGTAGGCTGGTAGAGCCAATGATGCTGAGCAAGATACACCACATTTCCCACAATGTTCCAGGAAGTTTATAAGGACTTTTCCTTTTTTGTTACCAGATTCCTACACGTTTTTAGTAATCAATAAACTGGCAAAGTGCGAGTCCGACTCGCGCGCGAAGGGTTCCGTACCATTATCAATTTATCATTTAAAAAATACAGTTAAATCAACCTCAAAAACTATAAGAGATAATTTGATCAAACTAAAAATCGTTGATAGAGTTTATTAATATGCGTAACATAATTTTTTTTTAGAATTTTATACCGCGTAGTTTAAAAAAATAGAGGGGGGTGGGACACATTTTTCAGACTATGAGTGCTGATATCTCGAAAACGGTTCGCTTAGATAAAAATGTGACATATAAACCTTGATATCATTATCAAATACCTTTCTATTGATACCCCACACGCTTATATACATCGAAAAAATGTTTATATCAATCAGTTACATGTATGGAGGGCCCCAATCCCAAAGATTTTTTTTTACAATATTATTATATTGTAAAAAAAAACATAATTCTGTAGCGGTTCATGCATCACACATCCTTACCAAATTTCAATTCTGTAGCATTTATAGTTTCCGAGTAAATCGGCTGTGACAGAAGGACAGACGGACATGACGAATCTATAAAGGTTCCGTTTTTGACATTTTGGCTACGGAACCCTAGAAATGAACGTTTCATATAAAGATTTTCGAAGGCGTGATTCAAATTTAAAATTTTTTCAGAATTGTACGACTAGCGAAATAATTTTAATTTCCTTATAATTATGAGGCGATAAATTAGAAACTTAATTTCCCAAACCTTTTCGCTTTATAACCTTAGTATTCCAAGCCCATTACCCCGAAGGTTCGTTACGTTAAAGACAGAACTACCATTACCTCTTATTGAGACAGGTGTTATTTAGCGAAAATCGATAGCGAATTCGGGAAAAAATAAAGCCTTCCTTTTCGTGAATTAACAACTTTGGAGTGGTACTCAAGTCAATTTACTTTTATTCGGAATCTAATTGACCACGTTTTGTAGAACGAGTGATTTCTAAGACGTTGAATATTTTTATTTTCAAGTGTAACACGAAGCGAATACAAGATACGCTCGCGAGCATTGCAAGTAATTTTAACCATGCATTCCAGACATTAAAAAAAGGTGACCTAGACTACAGACTGAATTGACGACCTGGACGCCTTCGTCAACAATTGGCCAGAATTTGCACAAAATCAGGAGCTGTGTAGATACTGGAGATCTGAGGGACAGCCCTTTACCCAACAGTTGGACATCCACCCTAAGAAAAAGAAGAATACAGTCTAGAATCCGAACGATTGGTTGATAACAGATTTTTACATGAACTGCTATTAAATTGGTCCATTATGAAAATCAAAGCGCAGGATAATTATTTCGATGATAGATTATTCAGATACTACACATAGTTAACATCGCTTTTTAACATATCAATACCTATCGTATCACATTTCAGTAATTAGCAAAATATCATGAAATGAATTGCAAATACTTTTAGTTAACATGTTTGTAATTATTTCAGTATTATGCAATGTCATTATTGTATTATTTATATAAATCGGTTGTGATAGATAGGCTACGGAACCTTTTTAGGTTATACAGTTGTACATTTTAACACACTTCTTCTTTTAAGCCGTGGCCTTATGTCTGAGGGACGTGACTCCTATAGCAGTGTTTGTACTGCTGTGTTTCGGTTTAGGGGTAAGATAACCGGTGTACAGGTAAATTCACGAAAGCTGGTACGAATGGATCGAGTAAGTGACAGAAAGTATCTATGTGTGGATGTATGAATGACAGTAAATACAGGTTGGTATAGGACGACCGCATACATACAATGACAGATGTCATTCATTCCATTCGTGCCAGCTCTAGTGAATTTACCTGTAATTACTGGCATAGGTAGAGGCAATATGGATTGCCTCTACCTATGCCAGTAATTACACCCTGACTACTACCCTGAGGACTTAGATGGCTAAGTCCTCAGGGACTTAGCCATCTAAGTCCTCAGGGTAGTACTTCCTCAGAGAAGGACTTAGATGGCTAAGTCCTCAGGGTAGGCAGCCCATAGACGAATTTCTGATCGCTATGTCCATGGGCCTCAGTTCCTGTACTTAGACACAAAAAAAACTATGAGCTATTCTTCCTATTACTGTTCGCCAGGCCGTTCGACCTTTGGCCATATCAGTGGTTGCGTGGAGCGAAGTTTGGGTAATATGGTAATATTTAACACACTGGCAAAGTGATATTTCTCTAAGCCGTTTCGATTGTCCGTTTTATCTGCAAAGTGGGGTTGATCCCGATCGTAATCCCTGGAATTTGACAGGACGGACAGATGTCAATGGGGATCTAATTCGGAGGGCCTTATTAGACCACAATGACATTATTGGCTCGGTCCGTCTAAGTAATAAAGCCAGCGGTAGGGGAACTTTATGTATTGATTTCAATTTAATAATAAATAAATAAATATCTTGACATCCTACACAAATCGACCTAGTCCCACGGTAAACTCAATTAAGGCTTGTGATGTGGGTACCAAGCAACGATATATATAATAAATACTTAAGTACATAGACAGCCACGACCAACGAACAAATATTTGTGATAAATAAATACACAAATAATGCCGTCGCCGGGATTCCAACTCGGGACCTCCAGCTTCTTAGGCAGGGTGACGATAATCGCATTTTAACTATTCAAACGATCTTTCATTCAAGTAATTCTAAATTAAAGACGAAATTAAATGTTCTAACTTTTTTTCGCCGTGAAACTTGGTGGAACTCATTCAAATAATTTATGTTATAACTAATATTAGTCCTACTCCTACGCCTAGTCGCCTGGCTGAATTTTGACTTGTATCTGCTGAGATTGGGTGGCCGAGCGCTTTAGGCATCATCTATGAAATCAGACATTTACGTGGATTCGACTCGCGAGCGCGGCGCGAGGCGTTAACGCGGGCTCAGTGCTTGATAATGGAGATCTAGGCTCTCCGAAACATGTCGCGCGTAGTGGCTAAATACACGTGAGCTTTACCGTTTAATTGTAGTTATTTATTATGTGTCACAACAGTTTAAATTCGTATAAGACAACTTCGCTCATCGCTTCGTATTACTGGTACGTTAAATCCCGTGAATAAGTAGCTAGTTATCCCAGTCCTAGATATTCTTATGGCTAGGTCTTGTGACTAGCGATAAAGCGGTTACGCGTAGGTCCACTTCGGCGCCTCGAAAAGGCAGCGACGAACGTGACCAGAAATCAAATTAAGGTCTCGAATGTTTTACGTTCAGAAAATACATGTGCGACGATTAAGTTGCAAAGTAAGTAGCACGGCACGGCTATCAAATTTATCTCTCATTTAACGTCAAAGGGATTTAATTGAGTAAACTTACGTTTCCAATTATATTGACGTTGCGGGCATGACGCTACACCCGTGGTCTACCTGTGACCACTGGTGTAAAGTCAAATTTAACATTTTGCAGGCATAATATTAAACCTAAAATTAAGCAATTACGTCCCGTTGTCGTGTGAGCCATAAAAACTTGTCTCTTTCTACCAAATGCAAAATGGTAAATTAACAGATATGGACAACAGATGGAACAATTAACTCGATTTGATGGACGTTCATAAGCCTTACTTACTCTGGTTCATTCTTTTAAGTATGTGAATAAATGTAAACCAACTCAAATGAATCCATGCACCAGTTGTTGTGTGTAAATGAAACCAAGACGAGATCAAATAAATTAAGTTAATATCAGATCAATCAGAGACGTCAGGATATAATTAAACGTAAGTTTACGCGATTAAGACCCGTTTGTCTTTAAAATATGAGTGATAATCGTGAAAGTTTAAATCAATATATTTAATTTATCTTGTACACGTGTTTTTTTTAGTTTTATGATTTAATAAAATATTTTTTTTAAGTACCTATGTATTTATCTTCGTGCCTTATTTTTAAAAACAAAATCGAGAATAACCGAAAAACTGTCAAACGTAGAATGATTTTATTGTATGATTTTATAGAGATGTAAATTTACGAATACATCAAATCCATCCCTCTTTCTTTTTAGTTCTAGTATTTTCCCTAAAACGTTCACTATTACCACGCGAATGTAGTGCACAAGGCATTCGGAATTTGGAATGCGAGCGCGGTATTCTATCACTTATGAAAAATTTGAAGGATGATTGCTCATCTATTGAGACGAAACGGAGCCTTTTTCTAAATGCTTTGGAATGAGAGTCTTAATCATAAATATCTGTTCAACCGAGACTCAGCACGGAATATGTGTAAGTAGATATCTAAGTGAAATGCAAAAAAAATTGTACCTATAGCCTAATTTTTTTATGCCCCTTTTCAAGTTCCAAGTTCTTTCGATTTGATGATTTCGGATTTCGCGGTAGCGGTCCTGAGGGCTTATTGCGAGCTACGCACGAAGTTTTGCCTCTTTGTCACACGTTCGACATTGCAAGTGCGAAAGAGAGAGGCAAAACATCGTTCGTGGTTCACAATAGGCCCGTTTTTTTTATACCATGTCGGTGGCAAACAAGCATATGGCCCGCCTGATGGAAAGCAATCACCGTAGCCTATGGGCGCCTGCAACCCCAGGGGTGTCACATGCGCGTTGCCGACCCAATAAGAACTTGTACACTCCTCTTTTGAAGAACCCCATACTGTAGTCCAACGGGAAAACCTCGGCAGCTCATTCCACAGACGGACCGTCCGCGGGAGGAAGTTCCTCTGAAACCGCACGGTGCGCAACCATTTAGGTTGCAAGGTGTGAGGATGAGCGCCCAGTCGGTGGCGAGCGGGGAGATGATGAAAAGTGGACGTTGGCATCATGTCGAACAGTTCTTCAGAGCACAACCCATTGTACAGACGATAGAACACACATAAGGAGGCGAAGTCTCTCCTTAGACTTAAGGGTTCAATACCGCCTGTGAGTTTGGGATCGTCTACTATTCGGGCAGCTCGTCTCTGAACCGAGTCAAAGGGTGCAAGCTGGTATACAGGTGCTCCTGCCCAGAGGTGACAGCAATACTCCATATGGGGTCTGACTTGCGACTTATATAACAGAAGTCTTTGCCCCGGAGAAAAGTATCCCCTCGCTTTATTGAGCACACCGAGCTTTTTGGATGCCAGCGTAGCTTTTCCCTCTAGGTGACATATAACTTATCCCTCTGGTTATAACTTATAAAGAATATTTGATCCATATGTGACAAGGATTGCTTTGACGTCTGACTGACTGACAACTCACGAAAGCAGTGCAGACTTGTCACTGCATACATCTATCTCAGGTTATGGCAAACTATTCAAAATGGATACATTTCTTTAGAATATTGAAATATAACTTATATTTGTAATAACATATTTTTAGGTAATAAATGAAGGTTGCAGGAGTACATTCATTCCGGACCTAATAATTATCAATATGACGTCAGTAGGTAACGTCAATATTTCATTGCAAGTTTGAGAAAATTAAAATGAAATGAAACAGATAACAAACATAAAACATTTTATTTTCAAAAATTAAATTTTTCATACAAGCTTTTTTCACTGGAGGAGTGTTGGTGGCCCACCGGTAAGGCTTTCATTCCGAAGGTCGTGGGCTCAAATCCTGTCGGCTCGTACCAATGAGTTTTCAGAACTTATGTACCGTACCTATGTACGAAGTATCATTTGATATTATTTACCAGTTGCTTTTCGGTGAAGGAGAACATTGTGAGGAAACCGGACTAATCCCAATAAGGCTTAGTATATCCTCTGGGTTTGAAGGTCAAATGGCAGTCGCTTTCGTAAAAATCTAGCACCTACGCCAAATCTTGAGACTAGTTGTCAAAGCGGGCCCTAGGCTCTCTGGCCGTGGCAGAAGCCGGGGTAACGAAAAAGCAGGAAGAAGAAGACAAAGTATTGTCGCTGACTGTGCTTTACTTCCCACGACCAACTTACACATATCGAGACGAGTCTAAGGAACCCAGAAAGTTTGGTTGTTTCATCACAAAGTTCCTATGGCTACCTTCCAGTTCCACCATCAGATCAGCTCTTTGTCATAATAATATTGCATTGTCATCAAATTTAAGCAGCTCAATCTAAAATCAGGAAATGGTTCAAATTTAACTTGCAAGATTCGATCATAGACAACAGAACTGAAAACTAAGTTGAAACTAAATTTTAAAAGCTTGTAAAAAGAGAAAAGTAAATAATTTATCCTAAAGTTGACTAAGAAGCACCTGTCAAATGATTGAAGAGAAAAATGTGAGATAGATGTATGTGATGACAAGACTGCACTGCTTTCGATGATTGTCAAAACCATGTCAATACAGTTACTTAAAATAAGTATAGCTATTTTTCAATCAATATTCAACCATATTTGTACCATACAACGTCTATTGTTCCTTCTTGTTCAGATATATTTGCCTTATTGGCTGCTTAGATACCAGTGGTTTTATAACAGCTGAGGTATCAATGATGTGTTGTATGTTAAGAAATTAATGAAAATCGACTGTTAAGATATTTGTGACTTGTTAAGCGCTCACAAGTAAATACTATCATGACAGTCAACAACTTTTTGAAAGTTTAAATGTTAACCTCTCTTTGGACACCTCGAGTGTATAGTGACTTCTGATGCTGACTGTACCCACCCGGTGTGACTTGGCTTTTATCCAGGCAATCCATCTATGTCCTCAGAGTAGGCAGCGCATAGGCGATTTTCTGATCGCTATGTCCATGGGCCTCAGTTCCTGCTTTCCATCAGATGGGTTGAGAGCTCAGTTGTATGCCTTCGTCACATAAAAAAAAAACAAAATGCACTACTCGGTAAATGCCAACTCATGGCACAGGAACGGGATTGTTTTAGTGGAAAATTCCGCGTTCGCATTAATCCCGAAACAACAGTATCAAATGAATGCCGGCATTTTGCAATGGCTTTGGTATTTATTGTAGTAATTTGCTAATTTAGACAGACTTGTTAGTTTAGTTGCGCCTTTGGTAAATAATTGGTGTTTATCGTCAGAGTATTGTAGAGCTATGTATGTTATGTACATGTCAGAAATGGGTTTTTAGTACAGATGGTGGCTTTTTTAGTGCGAAAAGTGGCTCATTTTACGTCAGGTTCAAAACTTCGGAGGGCCATCTGTACTAAAAAACGTCGTACAGTCAAGTGCAAAAATAAGTATCGAAAGAATCCGTTCATAAATATGTTACGACGTTCTTATTACACAGAATTAGAGTGCACTGGGACATCTTTTTGAACGTTTTTGTATATCCCTTATTTTGTCTTCGACTGTACGAGACACGTGCAAAAAGGATATTCATAACTCGTGTCGATTTAAAGCACTCCCTTCGCTCGTATTTTATAAAATCGCCACTCGTTTCGAATTTCCTGTTTTTCACACTTGTGACGTAATGTACTATTTTACGCCGTCTGTGGCATTAATTAGACTAATTTGTCATTTCAAAAAGCTAGATGAATCATGCCATCTTTGAAAAATAGAGTGAACTAGGGTATTACCTGAGAAGGTTCATAAGCAGTTCCGCCCCACAGAACCTAGTCAAAGTAACATTTAAAGTCAAATTGTACAAATGTTGCTACGATTCTATTTATGACGTTCCGTTGACAAAGTTCTATGACGGGTCAGGATTTAATTTTGTCCATATCACAGAATACTTATATATTAGTATGTAAATACAAGTACCTACAGAAAACCATCTCCAAAAACCCGTTTAAAAAATATATGACTCTTGCTTCGATACTATTAAAGGTTTCTGCTCACTAGACCGTACCATACCATGACCGTAGCATGAACGTATCAGACAAAAAACTATTACCTATGTGTATTGAAATGTATGAGACGTTGTTGGCCGGCACCGGCGCCGGAAAGTCCTAGTGGGCGTAGTCTCATACTTTTCAATACAAACAATTATTTTTTGTCTGATACGTTCATGCTACGGTCATGGTATGGTACGGTCTAGTGGGCAGAGACCTATGGCCTATACCACAAAACTTTACAAGCGTACAATTCTACAAAATTGTATAAATTCACATACAAAAAATTGTCAATTTTGTTGAATTGTACGCTTGTAAAGTTTTGTGGTATAGGGGCCTGAAGTTCAAATTTCCACCGTGCAAATGATCATTGTTATTATTTATTATCAATGCTCTGACAGCGGTCGAATTAGTACGTAGATATTCGACGAACAACATTCGCGAGTGCGACGCAACATGCGCGACGTGCATCATTGCTTGCCGTGAGACCCTACTGGTGTATAGTCCATGTCAAATACGAAGGCCCGATACCACTCGAAACTTTTGTCATTTAATTGGTCCACTACAAATTGACACGTGTAATCCACCGATATAGGCAAAGAATATCACGCCACGAAAGGGTCTGGCCAATTATCTTTTGTTATCACTGATCCCATTGTTGACGCCTAATAACTTTGCCAAGTGGAATCGGGCCTTCGTATTTGAAATGGACTATACTCTATACTCCGCTTACAATGGGCCTCATAAGAAGGCTCAAAGTCACCCAAAGGGCAATGGAGAGGGCTATACTAGGAGTCTCTCTGCGTGACCGGATTAAAAATGAGACCATCAGCAGAACCAAAGTAACCGAAATAGCTCTCCGAATCGCTAAACTGAAGTGGCAGTGGGCGGGGCACATTGCGCGTAGAACCGATGGCCGTTGGGGCGGGAAGGTTCTTGAGTGGCGGCCACGTACCGGAAGGCGTAGCGTGGGTAGGCCCCCCACAAGGTGGACTGATGACCTGGTGAAGGTCGCATGAGTCCGCTGGATGTGGGTGGCGCAGGACCGGTCATTGTGGCAGTCTTTGGGGGAGGCCTATGTTCAGCAGTGGACGTCTTTCGGCTGATATGATGATGATGATGATGATACTCCCCGGGGTGGCACTGGTAGTTCGAACTGAACGCGCAAGTTGGAAAGGCCTATCGATAGTACAGTTCATTTGGATGGTGGCTACCATTATGACAGCTGCTGTCAGAGCAAACCGCTGTTACTGTCACTGCGATCGTAACCGCAATTTTGTTAAACCACCTTGTCCGCAATCAGTGGCTAATTACTATATGCCTTGAATTAGTATCTCACGCGATACATTTCACTAACTAAACATAACTCTTATTATAACACAAATAGAGTTCACAAATGTTCACTTGTATTGATAACACAGTTGGTGAGATGATATTATATCACAATAAAAACTGCATAATTATTTATGTTTATTCCTATAAGTTTCACACCATAACAGTGAAAACCAAGGCATTACGAACTAAAATAATTACATATCAATGAATACAAATTTGTATGCAAGGGGGTCTACTTATCTCTGCAGCTGACTGTACATAATGTATACTACTATACATTATGTGTGGTACATAATATATAGTAGTTATGATTCTATTTTAATCTGGGTCACAGTCAGTCGGAAATCAAAAGCTGTCCACTCGGTGGTCAAACGTTAACAGCTTACATAAATCTTACGATTTTATTACATTAGACCGGGGAATTTGTGCTGTTTGCTTTATCCCAAAATAAGAAGGTACAAGAATTCTTAAACTTTAGGTATCTCCACACAAAAGACTAAAACCTAAATATGACAATGACCAAGTTTAAAAGCAAATAAGTGTTTAATGTAGGCGCATAAAGGAAAAATACTACTATTGGGAGTAGTGACCGAAGCAAAATTTTTACTTTCTGGTATGTTTGGTTCCCACACTGAGAAACCATCTAATTTTACAAAATCATATTGGCATATCGTGCTCAACAACTTAGTGAGAATCTCGATCGAGCTCTCAGGTGCCTGAAATAACCTATTTCAAATGTAAATGTGCGGCCACATTCACTGCAATAGCCGTACCACGACTTTGCAAGTATCGGTAACGTTAGGTTTTTACTCGATACGTAAAGCAGGCTATCGCGCTCGCTCCAATATATCAGCTATGCTATTCTCTTATTCACACATTCGACGCTGTGTTCGTCAACGAGCTCGACGACGAGACAGCCTTCACTTCGACGTAGAGCACAGCGCTGCGAAAAACGGTATTCACTAACGTAGAACAGCTCGTCGTCGAACTGTAGGCGGTAACTCTCGACGCAGTGTAGTTCCAGCTCACGCCGCATTCATCGCCGAGCGCTAGTGTCGTTTAAAGTGCATTAGTGAATACCATTTTTAGGCTCGACGCTGCCGCAGCGCTGACACAGCGCTGATAGCAAGGCGGTTTCCTTAGTGAATAACACTGCAGAGTGAGCGCGATAGAATGCGTTATGTAACGAGTAAAACCTAACGTATCCTTTACTTTCCAACTCATGGTACGGCTAGAGGTCCGACGACAAAGTTATATTTAATGGCCGCAGCGCAGGTGCACGTGCCATCAAGTCGTCGCGTTTAACAAAGAGGTAGATTCGTCTTTAGTCTTCGAATGTTCTCGATATTATATATCTATAGCTTTTGGAGGAACGTTTACCGTATACCTGAAAAAAAAAAATTATGATAAGGACAAAATGAACTCATAAGTGACCAATTTCTAGCGTATTTATTTATTTACTAATTTTGAAAATTTTACTGCTATTATATCTAGATATCAAAATGATAGTTACGTAAATATACTTGTAATGTAACACTTAAACTAGGATCATAAGGAAAACACAGAAGATGGAATTGTCACATTCATTACAGTTATGTACAAGGATTTACCCAATTATATTATCAATTATTTGATCCTGAAAATTTTCGACAAGTAAAAAGATATAAATTCTCAAACTTGCATAAAAACGAGACACAAACTGTGAAGGGTATTTCTCCGAGTGTTTCGACCGCCGTGACTTCGGTGGCAACATTATTACCCGATTTCTGTGGGTATCTCATACATTTTTTGGATACCTTGGTAGTTGTCAACTACGTCTACCCATATATCCAAAAGATCTTGCATCTCTCACGGGATTCATGTGACAAGGCTGCTACCGAAGTCACGGTGGCTGAAACGCTCGGAGAAATGCCCTGAAAATGTTTTCTGATTTTATTGCAAGTTTGAGAAAAGCATTCTACTTGCTTCGCATGGAAACCAAACCTATATCTATGCACATGCAGCCTGTTGAGTTTGGTTTTCCGGCGTCTGCAGTAATGTACTTTTTTATGTGACAAAGGTAGACAACTGAGCTCTCAGCCCACCTGATGGAAAACGGAAACTGAGGCCCATGGACATAGTGACCAAAAAATCGTCTATGCGCTGCCTACCCTGAGGACTTAGATGAATTGCCTCTATACCAGTAATTACACCGGCTATCTTACCCCCAAACGGGAACACAGTACTAACTATTTTCACTTATGGTTTGCTGTTAAATTAGCTGTATATATATGTTAATCCTAATATTGTGACATAAATGTCAAATTAGGTTTCAAATGAAGACAAATGTTTATCAACCTAAATTTTACATTTTTGGGATCAAAGTTTAGCGTAAATTAGTAGTCAATTTCGTGTAGAAATTTACGGTAAGTAACTGGTGTTTTATAACATCAATTTTGTACATTTTTATTGAATTCTAATTTGTTTCATATAAATAAATAAAAAAAAATCATCAGTGGTGCCAATGTTGCTACAAGGAATACTAAATCGGGGCCCATTACTGACGTTGTCTGTTTTGAGGATAAAATGAAAAACAACGGTTAACATCAAAGCAGGCTTTTTTGTATTTGATATTGTTGGTATTAATGAACGTTATTTTTACACGGTTTTTTTGGGCAAGGTTTTTCCTCTGTTTTGTAATTGTAACAATTTTGTCGATACTACCTATGTACGTTTAGGCATAACTCAAGCTATTACTGTCTGGGCTAAAACCGTTGGCAGCTAGCGCAGTTCAGTCGGTACCAAAAGCTATAACACAGTTACAGTAGTATACTGGTAAAGTTTTCGCACATTATAACAACTCCACGCCAATACGGCAGCAACTCTACTCACACTTTCGATGAGTAGTCAACTGGTTGATCCACTTAATGGTCATTAATGGACAACGCGGCATGCATGAACGAGTGGGCAATGCAAATGGTTGCTCGATACAACGTTAGTTGCTAAAGCGTAGGTAGTCGCCGCGTGAAAAACATGTGGTCAATGTGTAGCGATCGTGTCGGAGTTGACCTTTAGTGTACGACGCGTAGACCACTCGTCCTACACTAGTTTAATATCATTTTTTGAAATGAAACTTAGAACATAAGGCGTAACTTTCAATATTTGGCATAGAGTCGAGTTGACTCGCCATTGAATTGTTTTTTTTTTATTTATTTATCTAAAAACACTTAAAAGCTAATAACAATAAGGCTCACCTGGCGAACGAAAACCGCGTACGGTTTATCTGCCGCCAAAGTTGTCGCTCGTTCACATTTTATTTGTGTATGTAGCTACCAGCGGGCTTCCAGCTCTCCATGGTCTCTAATACCTTGCAATAAGGTCCATGAAAGCCTTGTTGTTATAATGTTCGTAGGCCTATAAGGCTTCATTTCCACCATAGATGTGCGAGGATGTGTTTCCTTAGAAATAAAACCTATTAATGACTCGAGCGAGGAGAGGCGCAGCCTAATGACATAACTCGGCCCATTTTCCAACTTTTTCCTAATCAGAAAACAATACTTAATAGACCATTTAACGGATCGTCTTGTTTTGTGTTCAATTTTACTATGGATCTTATGTAGGCATGCTATGAACTATTTGACTACACAAATATCCTGTAGAAAAAAAATCTGGAAACTGTCTTCTTTTATTACATGACTGTACTGGCAGCAGTTTCACAGGTATCAAGGTTAAGTCCAGTCAAATAATAAAACGTGTCTTGTACTTTTAATATATCATTTTAATCCCAGCATGAAACTCCCGGCCCTACCGGCCATTAAAGTTTTACAGCAAATTAACCGGCCCAGTTAAACAGGGCGTTTGAAGTTTACACGTTGTTTAACTACCCGCTAACTGGCGTGATTCATGGCGGATTATAATTAGCATTTTATAGCGAACTAGCTATTGCCCGCGATTTCATCTGAATATAAAATACAGGTAAATTCACCAAAACTGGCACGAATGGAATGAATGAAATTAATGCATCTATCATTGTGTGTATGCGGCCCTGCTATATACCAACCTGTATCTACTGTCATTCTGACATCCATACATAGATACTTTCTGTCACTTACTCGATAGATTCGTGCCAGGTGAATTTACCTATACAGAGAAGAATAATAAATGCCAATTATAAATATTGGATGCCATATTCCAAAGAAAAATAGACTTAAGGTGCGTTTAAACCAAAAGAGCATTCGCTGTTATAGCGCCCGTTCTACGAAATCAACCAATCGCGTTTTGTGTACCGATCGAATTTCGTAGAGTGGGAGGTTAGAACAGCGAATGCTCTTTTAGTTTGAACGTACCTTAAGATAATCAACGTCCGAGGTGGAAATCGAATCCACGTACTCAGCTTTCACGGCTGATGCCTGTACCACTCGGCCACTCGAACTTAGCAATCACCAGTCAAATTTCCCGGGTATAAGCAAAAAAAGTTGATAAAAAAAAATTTAGTAAAAAAATAATTTCATTTGAGTTTCACAAAATGTTCAATAATACATGCCATTGAGTTGTTAGACGCCAAAGACATATTATATTGGCACCCCAGGGTACTAAGACAAGTTGCCAATCGCTAACGCTTAATCGTCAATCGTAAACGAAAGGCAGCTAACTGTCTTTGTCGTACTAATATGAAAGAGTGACAGAGAGGGAAAACTACGATACGCTACGAGTGGCGATAAATTAAAACAAAGAAGGAAGTGTTTTTAATCGACACTAGTTACGAATTTCCAATTCGCACGGGTATCGTTCGACGTTGTTCAGTACAGACGGCCCTCCAAAGTTTTGACCTGATAACAAAGCATTTAAAAAATACTAATTGCTCTAAAAAAAAACATTTTTTTTCCCTCACGGCGCCGGCGTCACTAGCACGGAAAGGGGATTGGGTATTTTTGTATGGACTAGTGGCGTCATTTTTTTTTTCAGCGGCCATCGTTTATGTTACTACTATTTTGTAGTGCTACCTTAGACTAGCTTATTCACAAAATAAGTTTTGCCGTAAGTAATATCAGAGCCAAGATATGGCCCTTCAAACAATGTTATTGGACCAGTGAATATACCTAACTAAGACAGGTTTAGGAGACAGCTTAGATGACTACAAGCTTATTTAACTCGATAATACTAGTAACAAAGATACAAGGATATTGCCCTTAAAGTATAATAGTTAATTTAACCGATTTGAAAAAAGAAGATCTTAGGTATATGAAAATGCAACTGTATTTTCTTATGCGATTTCTATACTGTCCGTTTAGTGAACATTAAAAATGTTGCAAAATGGTTTCAATAGACGGTTCACCCTCTGACTACACCATAAGGAAACACAGGTGTGATGCACACATGCAAAATGTTTTGACATATTTCCAAGTAGGAAATGTACCTACTTTATTAGATTAGTTTTTAGATTGGAATTGTTATTAATGCTTTCTTATGTATACAACACAACATATGTGACATTATTTGCGATAAGGGGCCATGTGTCGATGGCTCTTACGTCCGGTGACGTCGTATTTGTATACAAACATGGCTCATAACGCCGTAAGCGCCAATGACAATAATGTCCCTTTTCCCAGATAACGTCATTTGTAATTTTTAGTATTACGTTAAATTACTTTTTTACACATTTTCTGGCTCGTCGTAAACTTCATTCTCAATATTATCTTGACGAATCACTCTCTCTAAAAACTGTGCCGGGGGATCAAGATGTGCTTGATACTTACCGCATCCCAAGAACCGTAATAATTGACATTACATGTGAGCAACAGTCTAAGCGCGCCGCGTGGTGACTGCAGTAAGAATACATTTGTCACCACCCCAACTCCTCCTGCGGGTGTCGTAAGAGTCGACTAAGGGATTGACGTGTCACTGACCATTATTGATGAAAGGTTGATGATGGGTAGCAGCGTCATCATAGTGGACACATTACTGCGATCGCCAATGCGCTTGCCCAGCGTGGCGATTATGGGCATTTACCTCCTAATGCGTCCATACGCATAGATAATAGGAGAGGCCTACGTCCAGCAGTGGACTATGATAGGCTGATGATGATGATGAACAGCCTAAGGTCCTCTTCCCAACAACACATGAACAATAATGTCCTAATATTGCCTCTGGGCCTTGTAATCCACCATCTGCAGCAACATAAATAAAATACTGTCAGTAAAATACTGTTGGAGTGCCGCGATTATATTCTGCCTCTCTCAAAAGCCGCGGATCGAATGCAATCGGGATTTTGGTCGCAAAAATCTTGCAAATTGGGTTCTTTGTATACCTCAATTACGTTCAGTGACAGGTCCAAGCGGTACCTATTTGATTTGGTCGGATAATCAATTAATGTTATTAGGTACCCTACCCGAAAACATACGATTCGCTTGTCTACATTTATTTATATCCCTGAAAAACACGCATAAAGTGTAAAAATATGAAATCTTTTATTTTTTGTTTAAAATGCGACATAAAACCTTTGACATAATTACGTTGAATAGAACGTTCATCGACATCCGTCATAAAATCGCCGTGTTAAAAAAAAAAGGAACTATCTCTAAATAATCATTGACCGAAAAAGAACCTTATGTCCAAGGTTACCTTATGAGTTAAGGTTAGGTTTTACGTGGCATACACAATAGTGGTTTTAACTCATTCCGATGCATTTCAAAAATAAATGTGAGTCTTTACTATAAAACTTTAAAGTATGATATCTCGGCTCCGATATAATTTAGCTATGTGCATTCTGTAATAAAATAAGTTTATTTTAAATTGCTCTTTTCAAATTTACCACTTTCATAAGTGGCCGCCAAAATTTAAAAACGACGTCAACTTTACCCAAACCCCTTTGATTTCCAACATGGCGTTCAAAAGGATAATTTGATATTCTTAGGTATCTATCTATTTATCAATTTTATCATTGTTTTACCCAAATTATTGTAATCAGTGGTAAGACCACAGATGTCATATAAACCATAGATCAAGCAAACGTATCTACTTAGCGTGTCAAATGAACTCAGTAAAATCGACTGAGTTGTCCGTCTTTAATCGCAGCTTGCAGTTTTCGGGCGTCAAATTTTGTAAGTTGAAGTGAACAAAAATATTAATAATGCCTCTTTAAGTCATATTAATTGCAACAACACAAAAAAATATGAATACTCAAAGGCCTGAGACATATTTAAAATCATAGGCAAGTAACAACTTCAGTACAAAATCTGACACGCTCGGCCGCCATACATATGAATGAACTTGTTTCTTCTATTCAAATCTTATTCTGTGGGTAAGACTGGTAAGTGAAATGACCAAAGTGAATCCTACTAGTTATGTTAAGAGAATATATACGACTAGTATAAATCCACTTCTCAGGTCACATTAAGAAAGACGAGACAAATAGCACTGTGCTGGTAAATGCCGAGAACACGCGAAGTGACGCCAACGCTACAACATGTTGGTTAAACAAGTATATTCTAGGCCGGATAATTAGTTTGATATACGAGCTTTTTTACTTTTAGGGACACCCAATTAGCGTGAAATTAAATAAAACCAGCCAAGAGCATGTCGGGCCATACTCAGTGTAGGGTTCCGTAGTTATTCAAAAACGGCTGGGCCGATTATGTTCGAAACAGTTTCAAAATACAAAATAACTTAACAAACAAACTAAAATACGAATGTTCGAACTTTTCTGCAAATCTAACAAGATATGTGAACCTATTACGCATATATCGACGTGCATAACTAGCAAAACGCACGAACTGTCAACTGTTTATTTAAAATGTCATCTCGCGCGGCATGGCGGGTTGGATCACCCCTTCCCACCACCTTCGTCATACCGCACCGTTGACGCCTTGTAATTAGTGCGCCAATGACGTTACATTTACATGAAGGATAAATTAATAAAGAATAAAAATGTTTTAATTTTATTTGACAAACTGTTATCGATACTAATGACCAGACATCGGAATTCTGGTAGCATTTTTGAGCTGTCATAAGGACTTCTCGTTTATCGACTACCGATTATGCATAATGTATATCGATAAATACCTACAGAATACAATGTAAAATAATTATGATTACAAGTAGAAGTTAACAATAGGTTATGCTATGGTTAGCTCA